>OZ004722.1:6429303-6501803 GCA_963924515.1 Vespertilio murinus
AGCTAGCACAAGGAGATCCGCTGTCAGACACGGGACCTCACCTCTGGATCAGGATTGAAATGGACTCACAGGGGGGGGAAGAAGGAAACTCACAAGAGCGAGGAGGCCACACCGTGAACTCTCCACGTCACGTGGCTGATAAACTCTCATCCTTCCCGCCGGCGACAATGCGCCCATTAAACCCAACGAGAAGAGGAGGTCTGAGTAATTCTCGCCTGGACCCCCCAGACATAAATCGCAGCGCGGAGCTGGAATGGGAGACACGGGACTTTTCCAGGATGAAGGGTTGAGGTGGCGGCTGAAACATTGGAAACATCTTGAACGCGGGCCAGCTGGCCCGAGCCGGGGATGGCGGAACGCGCTCCCGGGACCAGGTCCTTGCCCGAAACCGAGCTGTCAGAGGCAGCAACGGTGACTGGGAGAATATGGTGGCACCGATGGGATTCTACGAGCTATTGGATATGCATTGATCTTTTCTTTCTTTCTTTTTTTAAAATATATTTTATTGATATTTTACAGAGAGGAGGGAGAGAGATAGAGAGCTAGAAATGTCAATGAGAGAGAAACATCGACCAGCTGCCTCTTGCACACCCCCCACCGGGGATGTGCCCGCAACCAAGGTACATGCCCTTGACCGGAATCGAACCTGGGACCCCTCAGTTTGCAGTCCGATGCTCTACCACTGAGCCAAACTGGTTTCGGCTGCATTGATCTTTTCAACAGGGCGCTCAATTCATTGCCACAAGTTTCTGTCCGTCGAGGGCCTCCCAGCATGACTCGTGTTTGCGGATCCTTCCAGATCCTTCCAAAAGCCATGCATCTGAAATGCACAGCAGCATGTGGACCAATATGTTGTGCGCAGCAGATTTCACTGGAAGTTCAAGTGCATGGCTAAATGCAAGCAATGCCTTGGACATGAGAGGTAACGGAAGGAACTTGGGTCCTGGGGCCAGACACATGGCAGATGGAACTCTATTTCATTTTGTGTTTGGGTTCTCCATGTATATAACAGGCGCACTGATAGATATTTTGGAGGATATATTATATAAAGGACCTATTAACAGTGCTAGTTCCTTACAGATATGATCACAGTGATTGGGGTTAGCCCATGATGGAAAAACTCAGCTTAAGTTTTTTCTTTTTAAAAAAAATATATTTTATTGATATTTCACAGAGAGGAAGGAAGAGAGATAGAGAGCTAGAAATGTCAATGAGAGAGAAACATCGACCAGCTGCCTCTTGCACACCCCCTACCGGGGATGTGCCCGCAACCAATGTACATGCCCTTGACCAGAATCGAACCCGGGACCTTTCAGTCCACAGACCGACACTCTACCACTGAGCCAAACCAGTTTCGGTAAGTTTTTTTTAATTCTCTTTAATCAGAATCAATATACTTATGTGGCTGGTTTAGCGTCTGACACATACGAAGGACCAAGTAACATAAGTACCAACTACTGAGTTACATCATGAAAAACGCTATCCCATAATCCACTCAACAACAAAAAAGCAAAGAGATTGATACTGTTATTCTGTCTTATTGTACGTTTTAAAACTGCGGTAAAATACACATTGAAAAAGTTAGCAACTCAACCACGTTTACGTAAAAGGGTCAGTGGCAGAACTTATATTCATGTTGTTGTGCAACTATCAACACCACCCATCTCCAGAATTCTTTTCATAATATATATAATATCATATCATATATAATATCATATCATATATATCATATATAATATCATATCATTATATATATATATATATATATATATATATATATATATATGCCTAAGTGACCGTCCAACCGTCTGACCAGTAGCTATGACGTGAACTGACCACCAGGGGGAGGACACTTGACACAGAGTGGAAACCACAGGCATGGAAACCTGGACCAGACTGATGAATTTCAGAGGGAAGGGGGGAGGGGAAGGGCAGGAAGAGATTAACCAAAGATCTTATATGCACACTAGAGGCCTGGTGCACGGATTCGTGCACCCATAGGATCCCTCAGCCTGGCCTGTGCCCTCTCGCAATCCAGGATCCCTTGGGGGGGATGTCGGAGAGCCGGTTTCGGCCTGATCCCCGAGGGTAGGCCGAGGGACCCCACTTGTGCACAGATTGTGCACAAATCTGTGCACCAGGCCTCCAGTATCTAAAAAAATTCCACCAATGCCACCATACCCTCTAAACACTGCAGCTGCCTCTGACAACTCAGTTTTCATGGAAAGATCTGGGAGGAGGGGGAAGAGGAAGAGGAGGAGGACGAACAGATGATCTCCTAAGTCACTGAGATTGTTGGGTACCGGTCAGGTTAGCAGGGACCATGCCCAGCTTGGGGCTACCTGAGGTCAGGCAGCAGCGATTTTTCTCAAAGGGCTGGTTCACTTTGCTCCCTCGGCTACCCTTGCACCCTCCCTGCAAATCTGGCCACGCTCCCTGGCCTCCCGATCTCAACCATTCCAGGTTTTAATGAGTTCCAGGCCAGGCGATGTGACTGCCCGTCTGCACAGGGCACATGTGCCCATTCCAAGTCTGAAGCCCATGAGGGAGTCGACCAGCCGACAACCTGGTGAAGGAGGCGCCCGGAGCCACACTGAGGCTGGAAGACTCGCCCGAGCGCTGGCCAGCACCGGCCCGATCCAGGCACGCTGACCCTCGGGCCTGCTAGGAAAGGCCTGCTGAGGTCCATGCTCTGGCCCTGGCTCTGCAGAACCCCAAGGACGACTGCAGGGTGGGGTGCAAACTCCCCCTTAGTCTAGGGGATGGGACCCAGGAGCAGTAACATCCTTGGCAGAGCGCACAGTAGCGGAGGTCATGGTCAAAATCCAGCCAGGCCAGCGGGACGGAGGAAGAAAATGGATGCATTATTGTGTCTTAATAGGATGGCCCTATTGTGTCTTATGGTTTTAGGGATTTTGTGTTCAATATTGTCTCTTTACAGTATTCATTTCCCTCCTTGACTATAAGTAAGAGGAAAAGAGCATATATACACTGAGTGGCAGATGATGATGATCTCTGAACTCATAATAATCTGGCCACTCAGTGTCTATCCTATAGAATAAAAGGCTAATATGCAAATTGTCCCCTCGACCAGGGGTTCGACCAGCAGGCAGGCCAGCCAACCACCCATGTCCCCGCCCCCTGGCCAGGCTGGCTGGACCCCACCCATGCACGAATTCATGCACCGGGCCTCTACTCTGTATGTGTGTGTGTATATGTATATAAACACACACTTAATGGCCAGATTATTATGCATTCAGAGATCATACTAATCTGGCCACTCAGTGTACACAGCAGGCACAAGATGGCTCATTGCACATGCCCCTTCTGGGGGGAAATGTAACAAAAATTCGTTGTGTCTATGTGACACTGGTATGCAGACCACAGTCTCGCGTCTGCTTGACAGTTCTATCACTGGCTCTCGAGGGTCCCACTGGCTTGCTCCTGACCCGCCCAGGTCCGGTTTAAGCTGCAAAATGTCAGGTTACATCGCTCAGGGTTTCTTACACTGCCTGCCTGCTCCATTCCCAGGAGTGGCCACTCCCTTCTGTCTCTAATCCCTCCCAGCGCCTCGATATTTGGTTTCCAAATGGGGTTTTTTTTAAATATATATTTTACTGATTTTTTTACAGAGAGGAAGAGAGAGGGATAGAGAGTTAGACACATCGGCGAGAGGGAATCATCCATCAGCTGCCTCCTGTACACCCCCCAACCGGGGATGTGCCCGCCACCAAGGCACGTGCCCTCGACCGGAATCGAACCTGGGACCCCTCAGTCCGCAGGCCGACGCTCTACCCACTGAACCACACCGGCTTCGGCTACATCTGGGTTCTAAAGGGCGTCGTGGCGAATTAGCAAGGGCTTGCGGCAGGCAGAGAGTCGGGGGAAGGCCGGGATTGTTTTGTCCGGGGTGACCCCGCACGGAGGCGGTGAGGGGAGCAGGATAAACCTTGGAAGGGGCGCCGACCGTGGCCTTGGCTTCCCACCGACGAGGGATCAGCCAGCCTGGCCCACGACCCGCGGGGCAGACCGGGCCTGTCGCCTCAAACTAAACACGGCTCGCGGTGGCGGCCGGCCAGAAACATAATAAATCCTGCCCCAAACTAAACACGGCCGCAGGCCTGCCTGGTTTCAGTCCACCAAGCGCAGGGGTGGGGGGAGAAGGGGGGATGGGGATTCTGCAGAGGTGGTGGCTGGGCGGTCTGCACTCAGGGGTGTGTGTGGGGGGGTCCCCCCAGCTCCTGAGGCCACCAGCTCCCTACGCGTTGCAGGGGTGTCAGGGTTTGTCCTTCCCTCCTATGAAATCATCCAGGCGGGGTGTGGGGAAATGGCTCATAAAAGGGGCCATTTAACCCGGTAATACGCTTACTGAGTGACTTCCAGAAAGGAACTTTGTGGAGGTTTCCCAGAGGGCCCTGGGGCGGGGGGTGGGGGGGGGGGCAGGGTGTCTGCGTGGGTCACTCCTGGATGATATTGGAGGTTACAGCTGAGGGCAGAGTCCAGGGAGGTGAGAAAGTTTCACTTAAGGAAACAAGGGCTGTTGTTTTAATTTTCTGTAATTTAGTGTGTGTGTGTGTGTGTATATATATATATATATATATATATATATATATATATACACCGTATTTGCCGGCGTATAAGACGACCTTTTGGCCCTGAAAAATATGCCTCCAAGTGGGGGGTAGTCTTATACGGCGAGTATATAACCAACTCTGTATTTTTTAGTGGAAATGTTAGGGGGTCGTCTTATACGCCCAGTCTCTTATACGCCGGCAAATACAATATTTTTCAGGGCCATAAAATCGTCTTATACGCCGGCAAATACGGTATATGTATTTCTACTGATTTCAGAGAGGAAGCCAGAGGGAGGCATAGCAACATCAATGATGAGAGAGCATCCTGGATCCGTTGCCTCCTGCACGTCCCCTTCTGGGAATCGAGCCTGCAACCCGGACCTGTGCCCTGACCGGGAATCGAACCGGTGACCTCCTGGTTCACAGGTTGATGCTCAACCACGGGGCCACGCCGGCCGGGCTAAATCAGACCCTTTCCAAAGGACCACCCAGGCCACCTGACACTGGTCACTGCTTTTCTTTCTAATTTATGTTGCTGGACCTGGATCCGCACAAGCCATTCTGTGGTATCGCGCGGCACTGAGTCTCGGGCAATATGACTTCTCTTGGAGTCTGTGAACCGTGTCCTTGTGTCATTATGAAGGTGAAGAATGTGCCCACCAAGGCTGACCTGGGCACTTGAATGGCATCTCCAATGGCATTCAAGTGCAGGGGTGGGCAAACTTTTTGACTCGAGGGCCACAATGGGTTCTTCAACTGGACCGGAGGGCCGAGACAAAAGCAGCCTGACCACGCTGGCACTCTCCTCTTGGGCTGCTGGTGAAGGAGCGGAGGGGAGAGCAAGAGAACCCTCCTCTTCTCTTTCGGCTCTGCGGGCCGGATAGAACAGCCAAGCGGGCCGGATCTGGCCCGCGGGCCGCAGTTTGCCCACTGGCTGGGCTCGTGGCTCCTCTCCATCTTAGCATTTAAAGTCCCCACCTCCTCGGTGGAACCTGCAGGGTGTCCCGAATGTGAGGTTTCCGATGGAACTTGGTCTGCGGTGCCAGGACACACTCCCCGAGGTCAAAGTTGACAGAATGGGAGAGGCGCGCCTCGCGCAATCGGCTTCCCAGCAAAGCGTCGGTTCCACCCCCGGGGCCAAAGTCAGCAGAGCTGGGACCAGCCACGGGAGGCCTGGACCAGCCCCCCCCCCCCCCAGGCTGAGCCGCTGAAACCTGGCAGGCCGAGGGGCCCCCCAACACATCTGGGGGAGCCAGGAAGGCTCCAGCGGAGCGAGTCAGAACCAGAACCAGCAGGGGGTGCAGATAGCAAAGGCTGAAAACTGCCCTCCTGGCACAAAAGTTAACGGACTATGTGTGCCGAATGCCCCAGGCGGCGCCCTGACCGGTGTGGCTCAGTGGATAGAGCGCCGGCCTGCGGACTGAAGGGTCCCGGGTTCGATTCCGGTCAAGGGCATGGACCTTGGTTGCGGGCACATCCCCGGTGGGGGGCGTGCAGGAGGCAGCTGATGGATGTTTCTCTCTCATCGACGTTTCTATTTCTCTCTCCCTCTCACTTGCTCTCTTACATCAATAAAAGATGTATTTTAAAAAATGTGTCTGAATCATACCCAACCTCTGGACGCTGTCCTTTGCCTAAGCCCATAAACACCCTGTACCATGTGAGGTACTTTAGACCCATGGTCGGCAAACTGCGGCTCGAGAGCCACATGTGGCTCTTTGGCCCCTTGAGGGTGGCTCTTCCACAAAAGACCACGGCCTGGGCGAGTCTGTGTTGAAGAAGTGGTATTAGGAGAAGTTTAAGTTTAAGTTTAGGTTTAGGTTTAGGTTTAGGTTTAGGTTTAGGTTTAGGTTTAAGTTTAAGTTTGAAGTTTAAAGTTTAAAGTTTAAAGTTTAAGTTTAAAAAAATGTAGCTCTCCAAAGAAATGTTGTCCTGTTGATATTTGGCTGTTGACTAATGAGTTTGCCGACCACTGACCTAGACCAGGGGTGGGCAAACTTTTGACTCGAGGGCCACCGTGGGTTCTTACACTGGACCGGAGGGCCGGAACAAAAGCAACCTGACCACGCTGGCACTCTCCTCTTGGGCTGCTGGGGAAGGAGCGGAGGGGAGAGCAAGAGAACCCTCCTCCGCTCTTCCGGCTCCGCGGGCCGGATAGAACAGCCGAGCGGGCCGGATCTGGCCCGCGGGCCGTAGTTTGCCCACGGCTGGTCTAGACTATTTTTTTCCCCATCTTACGGCCTGGACCATCTTACTGACGCTCCAGATGTGACCTGGGGGTCTGGAAAGTGCATGGGTCACTCAGCCTTGGGAGGAAGAACCAGCATTTGCTCCTGGTCCTCCGGGGGCCTCCTGGTCCCCGCCTGCCTGCCTCCCCATCACCTCCCCAGGGAAGAGGGGAGCACTGAGCTCCCTCCTCCCAGCATCCTCCTCCCATTGCTGCCTCTTTTCCCAGCTCTGCACGGTCCCTATGCATGTTGTCCAAATAACCACTCGTCTCCCTTTGGAATAAGAGGGGGGGTGAAGGGGGAGGCGATAGGTGAGGAGGATTAGCCAGATGCATTTTTTGACAATTAACAGAAACATCGGAGCGGCTCGGAGCCGGCCCTTTCCGGTTAAAGAACGCTGGCCGACAACGACGTATGTTAGTTCTGTGTTCCGACATATGTTTCTCATAATAACGATGATGAGATGAAACACCCCCCCCCTTCTTCCCACCCCCCAAAGTTGATAGCACATGGAAAAATGCTAGTTCGGGCCAGGATTATTTTCCCCTAAAAGCCAGAGGATGCACAGTGAGGTCAACGCCCATCAGCAAAGTCTGGCTGTTCTGCGCATTTCTCTTTAGTGAATAGAGAGGCGTCCGCTTAAAACCCCGCTGAACCCCCTTGGCCCCCGAATTGCAACCACCATAGTATAGGACTTTCTTGTTTGTATTGGGGATACCTTTCCCCCACGTGTGCTATTTCTTATTGCGCTGTTCGACGCCCATTTCCGCATTTTTAAAAAATATATTTTATTGATATTTCACAGAGAGGAAGGGAGAGAGATAGAGAGCTAGAAATGTCAATGAGAGAGAAACATCGACCAGCTGCCTCCTGCACACCCCCCACCGAGGATGTGCCCGCAACCAAGGTACATGCCCTTGACCGGAATCGAACCCGGGACCTTTCGGTCCACAGACCGACTGCTCTACCACTGAACCACACCGGTTTCGGCCATATCCGCATTTGACTATGCCTCCCAGAGGTGGAGCGCTTTGTCAGTGGCCAGACAGAGGAAAACCGTGGCCGCACAGAGACGGGTGGCTTAGCCCACGCTGAGTTGGCTCCGTGGATAGAGCATCGGCCCTTGGGCTGAAGGGTCCCGGGTTCGATTCCGGGTCAAGGGCACATGGCTTGATTGCAGGCTTGGTCCCGGGCCTCCATCCCCCCACCCAGGTCGGGGGGCGCATGGGAGGCAAGCAATCGATGTCTCTCTCTCTCTCTCTCCCATCGATGTTTCTCTCTGTCTCTCCCTCTCCCTTCCACTCGTTATAAAAACCAATGGGAAGAGTGCTTTGGGTGAGGATTAACAGCAGCAAACAAAAGACAACGATGGCTTAATCACTGGGACAGCTGAAGCTGAGCCTTTCTAAAGAGCTGCCTACCGCATAGCCTTGCTCTACCTTTTTAAAAAATATGTGTTTATTGATTTCAGAGAGGAAGAGAGAGAGAGAAACATCGACGATGAGAGCAAGTCCTTGATCGGCCGCCTCCTGCACGCCCCCCTACTGGGGATGGAGCCTGCAACTGGGGCCTGTGCCCTGACTGGGAATGGAGGAAATGGAACCGTGACCCCCTGGTTCATAGGCCGATGCCTAACCACTGGGCCACACCGGCCAGGCCACACAGCCTTGCCCTTGAACACAGCAGCGGAAGCGGTGATCTTTGACGCCCTGCCTCCTCAACTCTGCAGTGTCTCTACTTCTGGGCATCAGCCAGATCTGGGGGCAGGCCGGGCCCTCGTTAGAAGCTACCCTTCCGTTCTGCATCTGACCTGTACCCGTCAGCTGCATGCTTCCTCAGCCGAACAGCGATGGGGTAACAATAACTGACATTAGCTGAAATATTCATAAACGGGAGGGGGTTTTATTCCCAGTGCATGTTCGGTGCAGAAAATGTCAATTTATGAAGAAAAAAAAATCCCCAGATCTCACATATCCCAAAGATAACTGCTAGGAACATTTGATGTATATATTTCCAGATTTCTTTGCATATGCATATCCGATAACGTGTGTTGAATCTTAATTCATCCATCTATGAGAGTTGGATAGATACATTTTAAATAATATGCATATAGATCCCAGTGTGATATCTGTGTGATTATACTACGCATGCGTCTGCTAACTACTTTTTCTTTTTTTTAAAAATATTTTTTATTGATATTTTACAGAGAGGAAGGGAGAGAGATAGAGAGCTAGAAACGTCAATGAGAGAGAAACATCGACCAGCTGCCTCTTGCACACCCCCCACCGAGGATGTGCCCGCAACCAAGGTACATGCCCCTGACCGGAATCAAACCCGGGACCCTTCAGTCCGCAGACCGACGCTCTACCACTGAGCCACACCGGTTTCGGCTGCTAACTACTTTTTCATTTGCCACAATCGGGTCAGATTTCCTTTGCAGTAAAAGAGACACGTGCTTCATCAGAGCTAAGGACAGGGGGCAATCGGTCATATGAATATAACAATTTATTTACCTGCAATAAATGCCATTTCATATAATCCCAGGGTTGTGTTTTGAGCCACGAATGTGGCCGGCATGAATGTTTTAGTGCTTTCTTGCCTGGAATGCATTCAGAGAAGTGCATTTTCAATGTCAAAGGATATGGATTCTTTTTAGAGCTTTTGATCCATATCCATATTTTGCTCCAGAAGTGTTGTTACAAATTCATGTGTGTAGCGAGTGTCAGGTTAAGCATTGCTTGTAGTGGAGTGTTGTTAGCTGGGCAAATGATTAGAGGAATCATGAAGATTTATTGTTGCTGTTACGAGTCCATTACTATCCAAACGGATCAATGGAGTTCAGTACCGTTAATCTGACCAACGCCTTGGACAAAAAATAGAATTTTTCACTTTATCAGGGACCTGACATACTTAACAAAATTAAATAAATGAATATGAAATGACCACGAACTTAGAATAACTCAAGAGGATTCGGAATGTATTCACAGAGCAAAAAGATGACGCTAGCACAAATTGGAAATTATATTTATTTCACGTAATTGTATGGCAGAGGTCAGCATGTACCTCCAATATAGTCAGGCACATTCCACACAGGTAGGACTTTTCCTAAATTTCCTCTTCCTTGCTAAGCCTCCATTTTTCTTTTTTAAAAAATATATATTTTATTGATATTTTACAGAGAGGAAGGGAGAGAGATAAGAGAGCTAGAAACGTCAATGAGAAACACCGACCAGCTGCCTCTTGCACACCACCCACAGGGGATGTGCCCGCAACCAAGGTCCATGCCCCTGACCGGAATCGAACACGGGACCTTTCGGTCCGCAGACCGACGCTCTATCCACTGAGCCAAACCGGTTTCGGCCAAGCCTCCATTTTCCTCCCAGCACAGACTCATTTACTTAATCTACAGAGTTAGAGAATTCAGTGCCTCCAAGTCTCATTTCCAAGTCTTTTTTTCCAATTAAAAAAAAATATGTGTGTATATATATACACATACATATTTTTTAATTGATTTTTTCACAGAGTGAAAGGGAGAGGGATAGAGAGTCAGAAACGTCAATCAGCTGCCTCCTGCACACCCCCTACTGGGGATGTGCCCGCAACCAAGAGGAGGAAAAGTAACTCCTATTGCTGGTCAAACTTCTCCTCCAGTCCCCAGCCCACAGCCCATAAGAGAAAAAGAGAGATAAGATAGCTAAAAAAGATACAACTTTACTTTATTTTCATATTTCTACTCTGATTTTGAAAAAGCATAAAAAATTAGCATTTTAGCCTGGCAGTGTGGCTCAGTGGTTGAGCATCGACCTATGAACCAGGAGGTCACGGTTCGATTCCCGGTCAGGGCACAGGCCTGGATGGTGAGCTTGATCCCCAGTGTGGGGCGTGCAGGAGGCAGCCGATCCATGATTCTCTTTCATCATTGATGTTTCTGTCTCTCTCTTCCTTTCCCTTCCTTCCTAAAATCAATAAAAATATTTTAAAAATTAGTATTTTGCGGATAATTTACATACCTACGGCCATTAAAGTTAGATTCATCCATTGGGCCACTCAGCTCCTCAAAATCTTCAGTGGTTCCCACCGTCCCTGAGATATACACTGCCTGGCCCGACTATTATGATATCTGAATGCATAATAATCTGGGAAATAAATATAATTTTCAATGTGTGCTGACGTGATCCTTTTGCTCTATGAATACATTCTGAATCCTCTTGAGTTATTCTAAGTTCGTGGTCATTTCGTACTAATGTATTTAACTTTATTAAGTATGTCAGGTCGCCGAAACCGGTTTGGCTCAGTGGATAGAGCGTCAGCCTGCGGACGGAAAGGTCCCAGGTTCGATTCCGGTCAAGGGCATGTACCTTGGTTGCCGGCACATCCCCAGTAGGGGGTGTGCAAGAGGCAGCTGATCGATGATTCTCTCTCATCGATGTTTCTGACTCTCTATCCCTCTCTCTTCCTCTCTGTAAAAAAATCAATAAAACATATATTTAAAAAAAAAAGTGTGTCAGGTTCCTGATAAAGTCAATTACTGGCCACTCACTATATATATATATATATACTTTAGAGGCCTGGTGCATGAATTCGTGCATGGGTGGGGTCCGGCCAGCCTGGCCAGGGGGAGGGGACATGGGCGGTTGGCTGGCCTGCCTGCTGGTCAAACTCCTGGTCGAGGGGACCATTTGCATATTAGCCTTTTATTCTATAGGATGTACACTACTGAGTGGCCAGATTATTATGCGTTCAGAGATCATCATCACCTGGCCACTCAGTGCAGACCATGCCCAACCTGCTCGCCCCTCTTACACAGTTCAAGCCCTGGATAACTTCCTATTATCATTTCTCCAGAAGAGCGCGCGGGCCTGCAAATGCCAGGCTGCAGCATTTAGCTTAATGCTATAAGCAGTGGGGATCATTTACAACTCCTAGTATGGGGGGGAGGAAGGAGGGAGAGGAAGGGGAGTGGCCAAGTCAGGGGGGACACCTGGAAGGGTGTTCATGAGGCAGGAAGTAGAAAAATGGGAGACCGCCCTTAAAGGGACAGGGGCGCACTCACACCTGCTCTTCTCGGATGGATGGCTTTGTTTTCCTGTCCTCTGGACGCCACTCCTCCCTTCTGCAAGGTCCCCCCACGAAAGGCATGAAGCGTTCCCAGCCCGTTTCACCCCGCGGGGACACGTCATTCCCTTCCCGGGCAACCGTTAGCACAAATGGTCTGCGCCGTCCCCGAGACATTCAATTTGCCGTGGCTTTGCTATGTATCATTGTCATGCATTACCGTTTAATGGGGCTTTAATGCCTGTTATTTGTTCCTTCGATTAGATTACAGGTTTCTTGAAGCCTGGAATTACATTGTCCACATCTTGGGAGCCAACTAACAACTTTACATAACAGCAGCGTATTTACTGCAGATCCCTTATTGGCATTTGGCAAATAGGGATAATGCGTAATGAGGCTGGGGCAAGATGGTGGCTGGGTTATCCCTGGCGCCCTCTAGAGGTGGCCAAAATATACCATGTTGCCTCACCTCATTTCATCCCATCCCTTCTAGTTTTCCAACCATCCGATGCGACTCAGAGAGCACATTCAGCTACCACAAATGAACAGTAATTATTACAGCCCACGTGTACCAATTGCTTTTGTGTGCCAAGCGTGTTATGAAAGACAGTACACAGACTATCTCAAAAATCAGGGGGAGATACTGCCATTGTTCTCCAGGAGACAGAGGCACCGTGAAGGTCAAGGGATTTGTCCAAGGTCAAGCGGTGGAATCTTCTCTCTGTTTTTCCTCCAGCTTTATTGAGAGAGTGACGTGTGAGAGTGTGTACATTTCAGGTGGACAATATGATAATTTAAAAAAATATTTTATTGATTTTTTTTTTACAGAGAGGAACTGAGAGGGACAGAGAGCTAGAAACATCGATGAGAGAGAAACATCGATCAACCGCCTCAAAGAGGAAGGGAGAGGGAGAGAGAGTTAGAAACATTAATGAGAAAGAAACATCCATCAGCTGCCTCCTGCACACCCCCACACCGGGGATGTGCCCCCAACCAAGGTTGACATGCCCTTGACTGGAATCGAACCTGGGACCCTTGAGTCTGCAGGCCGACGCTCTATCCACTGAGCCACACCGGTTAGGGCTAGTTTCACATTCATATGGAATTAAGACTGAGAAAGCGCCGTTTTAAGCGGGAAGAATACACAACGTTAGCATCAGTGCTGATCTCCTATTTTGGAAAGCGGGAATCATACCAATAAATCACAGACAAGATATGTAAACAAAAATAACTGTCCAATGGTATGTTACCTCCTTCACATGGAGCCAAATGACGCAGGTGCCTTCTATGAATAACGGTACATTTTCAGCATAAATATACTTTGAAATGCCACCTTGTCGCCAGCTGGACAGCCTCAATATTTGGGGGGAAACAGAACCCAAAACCCTAAAAATAGCTCTCTTGCTCCCCTTCTCGCCTCGCCCCTCCCCCTCCGGCACACATCATTATTAACAAGAGGCAGCTGGCTCCCGTTACCACTGCGAGAAGAGATCTACCTCAGGAATTAGGATTTCAGTTGAGCTGTAAGCCAGGAGACCGAACCCCTTCTGCGTCACATGCATTTGTAGTCAGGCTAATCATCAGCAGGAAACAGATGTAAAGGTCTCTCATTGAGCTGAGGGGCAAGTGAGTCATACGTGCATGTGAGAGTCAGAGCCTGTGTGTGTGAGAGAGAGAAGGGGGAGGGAGGAAGAGAGAGGGAGGCCTTGGAACTAAACTATGCCATTCACAACAGTAGGCATTCCATCTCATACAGGCTCTGGCCATATACCCTCTCTGTGGTCTTGTAAAAACGACCTTTACAGATTGCCCAGATGTTTGGAAATGCAGTTAAGCAATAAGTGATTTCTCATCTTTAGAAATGTGGATTTGGCCCTACCCGGTGTGGCTCGGTGGATAGAGCATCGGCCTGCAGACTGAAGGGTCCCAGATTCGATTCCAGTCAAGGGCACATGCCTGGGTTGCTGGCTCGACCCCCAGTGGGGGGTGTGCAAGAGGCAGCCAATCAATGATTCTCTCTCATCATGGGGGTTCCTCTCGCTCCCTCTCCCTTTCTCTCTGAAATCAATAAAATATACTTTATAAAAATGTGGAATTTGGTGGTCTGAACAAGAGATGTCTGGGGAGGAGAGGGGGTAACCTGTGATAGCCATGCTACAAAGTGAGAGGTGAGCCGAAACCGGTGTGGCTCAGTGGATAGAGCGTCGGCCTGCGGACTGGAAGGTCCCAGGTTCGATTCCGGTCAAGGGCATGTGCCTTGGTTGCGGGCACATCCCCAGGTGGGGGTGTGCAAGAGGCAGCTGGTCGATGTTTCTCTCTCATCGATGTTTCTAACTGTCTATCCCTCTCCCTTCCTCTCTGTAAAAAAAAAAAAATCAATAAAATATATTTTTAAAAATAATAGAGAGGTGACAGAGCTGCTTTGGGTCCAGAGCCCGGAAGCCTACGCCGACAGACCCAGATTCACAGCCCATCTCTGCCAAGCGCTTGCTGTGTGACCCTGGACAAATGACTCAGCCTTTCTGAGCCTCCTCTTCCTCGCCTGTAAATGACCGATGCCTACGTCACAGAGCTGCGGGGAGGATTAAACTGCATCGGACCTTCCCTCTGAACTAACTTGAAGAATGCCCACACCCACAGGAAGGTAGTGTGCTCTCAATATAAGTTTGTTTTCTTTCTTTTTTTAAAAAAAATATATATCTTATTAATTTTTTACAGAGAGGAAGGGAGAGAGGGGTGGAAGGGATAGAGAGCTAGAAACATCGACCAGCTGCCTCCTGCACACACCCCCCGCCAGGGATGTGCCCGCAACCAAGGTACATGCCCTTGACCGGAATCAAACCCGGGACCTTTCAGTCCACAGGCTGACGCTCTATCCACTGAGCCACACCTGCTTCGGCTACTCTGAAACTTTTGGGTGGCTACTCAAAGAACCCATGATATATTCTCTCTTCTCTCTCTCTCTCTCTCTCTCTCTCCTCTTCCCTCCTTATCCTCAGTTCACTTCTTTTCATTCATACACAATTCTAAAATTGTTGCATTAAATGTTATGGCAGAGACTACAGATTGGCTAAATCAAACGTTTTCTCCCAAGAAATAAGCAAATAAATCACTAAGACATAATCCCCCAAATGCTTCCTTTCAGCCTGAGCGGGACTCCCCAGAAGCAAGCAGGACCGTCCGGTATCTGAGAGGAAAATCGACCGGAAGCAGCCAATCTTGGGGGTCCCTCAGATGGTTCCCATAAAGTCAAGTTCTCAGCCGTATACAAAGGCGAGAGAAAGGCGTTTTCATGCGGACAGAACGGGGGGGGGGGAAGGTCCCATTTTTCTCTCGCCTTCTGCTCCCCGTGAGAACCCGAGCGCGCTCAAAGCTTTGCCTACAACGGGCACAGCTGCCGGGGCAAGAAGGCAATTTATTAGCGAGATGACATTTTTAATGAGAAACACTCGCTGGAGGAGAACAAAAGGGCCTGTTTTGGTCGGGACGATGCTCTCGGATCGCCTCTGAAGTGCATGACAAAGTCATTTCATTGACGCATCCCACCCCGAGCGGGGGCCGCGCCTCAGCTCCAGATGTTGTCCGGCGCAGATGCTGCACAAATGGAGCAAATGTCCCGGGAGAGTTGCACCGAAATAAGTAACTCGGGGGAATTTTAGGAGTTTCGTGGCCAAGAAAAGCATTAGCAAATAATGAGCTTACGAAAAGAAGAAGAAGAAGCATACACACACACACAAAAAGCTGAGGTTGGCAGTGGGCTGTTGGCTATCCGACGTGATTGCTGGCCATCTGAAATCGAACACAGAGCTCTCTTCAACTTAGAAAAACAGAAATGGCGGGTGTAGCGGCTGTCTTTTGGACTCAGTCATTGGCCTTCCGAAAATTGATTTGGGGACTATTGTTTGGGCCGCATTCTCAAAGCGATTGACAGTCAGATACTGATAGTTGGAGGCTTGACAATGAGAAACGCAAAGATTGCTTGCCTTGGAGTAGTCATTCAGATGCCTCCGGAAAAGACAAAACCCCCAATTTGGCCTGGATTCCCCCTTTGAGAAGCACACACTGTGTCCTAAGTCCTAAAGCAGCGCGCTCGCGCGCGCGCGCGCGCGCACACACACACACACACACACGGGACACAGATGTACCCCTGCGGCCGCTTTCTAGAACAATAAGAGCCTGATCACGTGCCCTCTGAACTCCCCACAAGGTCTGCACCTGCACCAACACAGACCAGCATCGCTTGAAGAGCCACGGGGAGCCGAAACCGGTGTGGCTCAGTGGGTAGAGCGTCGCCTTGTGGGCTGAAGGGGCCTGGGTTCGATTCCGGTTAAGGGCATGTACCTTGGTTGCAGGCACATCCCCAATAGGGGTGTGCAAGAGGCAGCTGATCGATATCTCTCATCGATGTTTCTAACTCTCTATCCCTCTCTCTTCCTATCTGTAAAAAAATCAATAAAATATTAATATAATAAAAAAAGAGCCATGGGGAATTCTATGTGGGCTTTCACAGTAGGATTCACAGTTTGTCTGGTGTGTGTTGACAACTACCGTACTACCGTACCGTGTACAGCTAATATATTTCCTTTATTTTCATTTAACAATAAATGTGTACCATATTCTTCTTCATGGAAAAATAAGACATCCCCTGAACATAAGACCTAGCGTGTCTTTGGGAGCAAAAATTAATATAAGACACTGTCTTATTTTCGGGGAAACAGGGTGTTTTTTTAAAAAATATATTTTATTGATATTTTACAGAGAAAGGGAGAGGGATAGAGAGCTAGAAACGTCGATGAGAGAGAAACATCCACCAGCTGCCTCCTGCACGCCCCCGACTGGGGATGTGCCCGCAACCAATGTACATGCCCTTGACCGGAATCGAACCCGGGACCTTTCAGTCCGCAGACCGACGCTCTACCACTGTGCCAAACCGGTTTCGGCTGGGTATTTTTTTAAAAGAGGGCTGGTTCCAAGGTCCTTGCCATTACCACGATGACTGGCATCTCACCACCACAGCCACCACTCTGTGCTCATCAGCACTTACTGGGCACAGATTACTGCTGTAACTCAAATGATCCTTAATCCTCACCAGCCCTCACCAAAGCCAACCCTATGATCCATCCCCCTAGTTTACCAAGATCGGGAAAGTTGTCCCGGGTCCCACAGGCCATCAGTGACAGGCAAGGAGGGGTGATGCGCCCTCGCCAGCTGGTAATCCAAACACACATACGATCTTAGACCACATTTATAGGATCTGGGCCAACAAGGAATATCTGTCTCCCTGCGGAGCGGCCACCCAGGCCAGAGTTGCCACACCGAGCGGCTCTCCTGGCTCCGGGAAGTGGTTTTCAAATAAACCTCCTGGAAGCTGTAAATCATCCTCCATCTCGCCGGCAGATGGGTGATAAACAAAGCCGACGGAGGAATGCCCGCGCATTTATTAACCTCGCACTGAAACGTGTGATCTTTCATCCGCCTGGGAGGTGGGGGAGGAATGCAGCCGGCCACGGCCACGGCTCTTTGTTGTCCTCCGTCGGGAAGTTCTCACATGCGTCCGCCGGGCTCTGGCTCGGCCGTGCGTGCGGCAGAAAGTGACGAGGTTCAAGGCCGATTGGCACGTGCCCGGCAGATGTTCGTTGGTATCTGCCGTGAAGACAGCATCTGCCTCTTTTACAAGCAAAAGGCGGCCTCCAGTGCGGAGAGCAGGCTGGCCTCGAGCCAGGGAGGGGGATAGCGCTTTCAATGACCAAGGACCATGAGAGCTTCAATCCAAAAATGAGTGGATTCTTTTAAAAAATATATATTTTTTATTGATTTTTCACAGAGAGAAAGAGAGGGATAGATAGTTAGAAACATCGATGAGAGAGAATCATCCATCAGCTGCCTCCTGCACACCCCCTACTGGGGATGTGCCCGCAACCAAGGTACATGCCCTTGACCGGAATCGAACCTGGGACCCTTCAGTCCGAAGGCCGACGCTCTATCCACAGAGCCAAACCGGTTTTGGCGCCAGTGGATTCTTGATCAGTGCTTTTAAAACACAGGAAATCGGCCCAGAATTACAATTCCATTGGTCTCCATCTACCTAGTGCATGTGTAAGGGCAGAGAGAGCGATGATCACACAACCCAAATCCAGGAAGACAATTTCCAATGGAAACCAACTATAGTATACAGAGTAGAGTGTTCTTATCGTTTTTCTACATTGAAATTGCGGATGAAACAGATAGTATGTTCCAGGTGACAAAGCTAGTCGGAAATGGAATCAGGACCAGCCCCAGAACTGTCTGAATCCAAAGCTAGGAATCTCAACCCTTTTGTAATAAAATTACGACTTTTTATGTGTTTCAATAATCAATCAAAATAACCGTGGCCACCCAAAAAGAGCACTTGAACGCAGAGGCTAAGAATTTGAGTTTGGCGGTGAGAATAGGGTTGTTTTGAGAAGGGTATAATAACTTTTGGATAAAGTAATGGAAAGAATCACTCAACACACACTGAGTGGCCAGATTATGTTGATCTCTGAACGCAATATAATCTGGCCACTCAGTATATATCCTATATCATAAAAGGCTAATATGCAAATTGTCCCCCTGGCCAGGCTGGCCGGACCCCACCCATGCATGAATGAATTCATGCACTGGGCCTCTAATACACACACACACACACACACACACACACACACGCTCTCTGAGTGGCCAGATGGGTGTAGGCCCATCAGTCAGATATCCCCTGAGGACTCCCAGAAAGAGGGGATCTCCTTCCCCCCTGCACGAATTTTGTGCACCGGGCCTCTAGTTTTTAATAAGGTTTTCGACTCTAAAGAGACATCACCGATCGCCACTTCCCTTTCTCCACCTCTAACAAGATTGGAAAATGTAAACCTTGCAGGAAATCTCAAGCTGGATCTTTGGGTTTATAATGAAGCTTCTAAGATCGAGGAGAAAATAAGAAAAAATTCTATGGTCAAAGTCTCGGGGAAATACATACATTTAGAGATGTTTTGGTGTTATGTATCTTTAAATCATAAGCATACGTGGTGGGTTTACTTTGTAAGTCAAGTATTTGTTCCCTTTTATTCTAGATTCTAGATCACTGTCTTATAGGATCTCAGGGGTCCACGCTCTATAAAAGGATTAGCAGAGGACATCTGGGTTTGAAGAGCAGGATGGTCCAACATGATTTCCTCAAAGGAGGCAGGCAGCCAGCCTGGCTGTGGATCTTCCCATTATCTATAATGTCTCTCTTGCGCACTGATACGCAGCTGAAGGAATTGTTGGGGATGGAAATGAGACCTTAGGGAGAGCGAGAGGAAATTCACGTTGTAAATCAAGAGACAGTCACGGTTCTTCCAACCAATCGGGGCAAGATAAACAGGGTCAAGATGCGAACACACAAAAAATCTGTCTGGAGCATCCCGTGTATTCCCAGAAACATCCTTTTCTTCCCAAAGACTGATGAACTACTTCTGCCGCATAGAAACGGACATAGATATAGAACTTCACAGAGTTACTTCTATTCCCCAGGTCTTAAAGGAGATGGAGACTTGTAAGCAATCACATATGGCTAAATGAGAAATGATAAAGACATATGCAAAGAGAATAAAAAGTGGGGAAGAGATTGTAAGCAGAGAAACATTTTTCATTACTTTCTTGGTTGTTGTCAGGCGAGAGAGTTGACAGCTGTCTTCTAAGATGTGTTACTAGCAGCAGAAGTCCTATATTTGATTATTATTTTTATTTTGCATCTCCTCCACTTAAACTATTTTAAAAATAATTGATCACTGAGGGCTAGTGAAGACATATGCAATATTCTCAGGAACACATTGAATATAAAAGGTTTGTTACTGAGTTGCCCAGCTAGTGTGACTCAGTGGTTGAGCATTGACCTATGATCAGAAGGTCACGTTCGATTCCCAGTCAGGGCATATGACCGACTGGGGGCTCAATCTCCAGTGTGGGGCAGACAGGAAGCAGCCCATCAATGCTTCTCTCTCATCACTCATGTTTCTTTTTTGTTTAAAAAAAACATATTTTATTGATTTTTTTACACAGAGAGAGAGAGGGATAGAGAATTAAAAACATTGATGTGAGAGAAACATTGATCAGCTGCCTTCTGCACACCTCCTACTGGGGATGTGCCCGCAACCAAGGTACATGCCCTTGACCGGAATGGAACCCGGGACCTTTCAGTCTGCAGGCCGACGCTCTATCCACTGAGCCACACCGGTTTCTGCCTTCCTCTTTTTATAAGGCCACCAATTCTATTGGCTAGGACATCATCCTTATGCCCTGATTCCACCATAAAATTACCTCTCCATAACTGTCCCCTTGGGAGGGCTTAGCGCTTCGACGTGTGGATTTGTGAGGACACGGTTCAGCCCATAACAGGGGTATCTAATCCCAGACCCTCCCTGCTGCCTGATACACATGTCCGTCTGCTGGGACTCAGCCATGGAGACAGAGTCAGCCATAAGGGAACTGGTTGGGGTTGCCGGGGTCACCTCATCATTGCAACCTCAGTTTTCCTTTCCAGCCCGGACCCTGGAGGTCAGATGCCAGACCCAGGAGAACGGAAGGCCTGGGGGAGGGGGCAGGGTTGCTGGGAGCCGCTCAGCGGCCTTCCAGCCCCCAGCCGGGGACCCCAGCCCTCCGGCTGACACACACAATTCTCGCTCTTAACAAATCCCCTTTCAGCTCAAAGCAATCAATCTCCCTTTGTTTGAGAAGCGGTCCCTTGGGGTCCCTCATGTGAGGGAAATTGGAGCCACATGGCGGGAGAGAAGGAGGTAGGCTGAGGAATGAGATGGGTCCCGATCGTCTGATCTCCTCCTAGCCATGCTCACGATAGGAAGGGACGAGGCCCATGCTTTGTGCTAGAAACTTCCATCAGTCAGGACGCCTGGAAACCCAAAGGTGGTCCATGCTTCCTACCAGGCCTGGCCATGCCTCTTTCCCAGAGCCACCCACCGGTCCCGTGTGTAATGATCCCAGGGTCACGTGACAAACACCTCATCCCGGTGTCAACCACCCGAGGTGCCATGTACTACCCTGTTTCCCCGAAAATAAGACAGTGTCTTCTATTAATCTTTGCTCCCGAAGATGCGCTAGGTCTTATTTTCAGGGGATGTGTTATGTTTCCAGGAAGTGGGTCTTATTTTCGGAGGATGTCTTATTTTCGGGGAAACACGGTAGTAAGTGCACCCTCCCTAAGTAGAGGGGACAGGGCTCTATGGGAATTAATTTCTAATAGTAGGTAAACACAAAAAAAATTTTAATGTAAGCGAATTGTATATGAATATGTATTTTTTAAAATTTTTTTTTTGTTCATCCTCACCCAAGGATATATTTTTAAAAAATATTTTTTATTGATTTTTTTTTTTTACAGAGAGGAAGAGGGACAGAGAGCTAGAAACATTGATGAGAGAGAAACATCTATCAGCTGCCTCCTGCACACCCCCCACTGTGGATGTGCCCGAAACCAAGGTCCATGCCCTTGACCGGAATCGAACCTGGGACCCTTCAGTCCGCAGGCCAATGCTCTATCCACTGAGCCAAACCGGTTTCGGCAGAGTATCTATTCTTGATACATCTTCAGCGGGGAGAGGTCCTAGAGTCGTAGGATCCAGACGTGTATGTCTGGGATAGAAACGAGGGCAGAGAAATGTACCCCCAAACAGTCCGCCTGTCTGGGATTTCGGGACAAGGCCCTGTAAGCAGCTAGTGGGTGAAGCGGGGAGCGTCTGCACGTTTCCAGGCGTGCAGACCAGAGAGCGCGTCACGCTGTAATGTGATCAGATCTGACAACAGTACAAACGAAGTGCCAAGAGCAATTACCTCCTCTAGGCGGGCAGATAAACAGCCCGCTGCCCTCGGGACTGGATGCAGGTCTCAGGACAGGGGGATGCAAAAAGGAAGTGTGGAAATGAAGTGTCACACCCAGAGCATGAGTGCAGTTTCTAAAAACAATAATGAAACGGCTCCTGGTAAAGAATGGAACCAATATTATGTTGGGATACCGTATTTGCCGGCGATTTTTTGGCCCTGAAAAATACCGTATTTGCCGGTGTATAAGAGACTGGGCGTATAAGACGACCCCCTAACATTTCCACTCAAAATACAGAGTTTGTTATATACTCGCCGTATAAGACTACCCCCCACTTGGAGGCATATTTTTCAGGGCCAAAAAATCGTCTTATACGCCGGCAAATACGGTAATTATAATAAGTGAATCTCCCTTTTCATTGAAATATCCATGAACATCATTTTACAGAGAATGGAAAATATAATTGCAGATTACATTTTGATCTGGACTGGGGATGTGAAGAAGCTAACGGGTAAGAAAAGATGGGCTTATTTGGATAAAGTTACGTTATTTATGGATGAGGGTTAATAACTAGGAGGTGTTTGCGTGTCCTCTGTAATATCAATTATTTTAAAAATAGAAACCCGGTGCACAGATTTGTGCACTGGTGGCGTTCCTCGGCCTGACGTGCATGGATCTGGCCGATACCGGCTCTCTGACCTCCTCCGAGGGGTCCCGGATTGCGGAGAGAGCGGTTCTGGGGTGATGCACCCCGGAATCCAGCTCCCTCCACTCTGGTTCCGGGTGCGTCACTCAAGACCTGCAGCTGCCAAGTCATTGCAACTCAGCAGCACCTGCGTTAAGCCTCTGCCCCCTGGTGGTCAGTGCACCTCATAGCTCCCGGTGAGATGGTCGGACGGTTGCTTAGGCTTTTATATATATAGATAACAGGGAACATTCATTGAATGCACTCTGAACTTTCTAAGGGATTGACTTGGTTAATATGCTCACTCTCCCCATTGTGTGTTTTATTTTAAAAATTGAAAGCACTTCTGGAGATAGAAAGAGATGATAGACAGGTAGACAGATAGGTAGGTAGGTTGATTGACAGGTTCATGAATGTTTCAAGCCTCTTTTCCTTGCATTAAGATGAATATCCTTTTTGACACTCAAACTCCCTCCTCTGACTCTTTCCAGGATGCCTTTGGCAGGTCAACTCCTGGTTTCCTTCTAGCTCCCAACAGGTAAGAGCTAGATTTAGAAAGATTAGAAAGCCATCGGCAGGCTAGGTAACAAGTTTATGGAAGGAACTGGATGGAACTCGGGGAGGAGGATCAGGGTAGGAAGAAGGGAGGGACATTTGGGTAGTGATAAATGCATATCAGAGTCAGCACTTGGAATCATACTGCTGTAAGAAATACTGTGCACGCCAGACACTGAGCAAGAAACAAAAGTCACTTGTGACAAATCACATAGAGACACAACCACTATTTTATGGAATGTTGTAATCACAGATGCTCACACGTAGGGGTGGAGACAGATTGTGGTGGTGGGACAGTGGCTGACCTGATCATTTTATTTATTTTTTTAAAATATATTTTATTGATATTTTACAGAGAGGAAGGGAGAGAGATAGAGAGCCAGAAACGTCGATGAGAGAGAAACATCGACCAGCTGCCTTTTGCACACCCCCTACTGGGGATGTGCCCGCAACCAATGTACATGCCCTTGACCGGAATCGAACCCGGGACCCTTCAGTCCACAGACCGACGCTCTACCACTGAGCCAAACCGACCTCGGCTGACCTGATCATTTTAAACTTTCATAATATTACGATTTTTACAGACAGAATCACAAAAGTGAGGTAATTACGTGCACATTTAGAAGCCTGTTCCGATTACCTGCATTTCCTCCGTATGTTTAATTTTATGGATTTCTTTGAACATGTTTTTCCTTGTTGCTTTTCCCCTTTCAAGATATCATCCCATACATCATTTCTGATAGGATTTTTTAAAGATGATAATTAAATCCCCATGTAAACATATGGTTCTGTCTAGTGACACAATTAATGTTAATATACGGCATGCAGCCATCATCTAATTTGAATTCTGTAGCGTGTGGCGACGTAATTATCACATGCAATGATGGGAGGGTCCTCAGTTAAGCCGAGGGATGTGACTGTAGCTTGCACTGGGTGATTCTTTTTAAAAAAATATATATTTTATTGATATTTTACAGAGAGAAAGGGAGAGAGATAAGAGAGCTAGAAACGTCGATGAGAGAGAAACATCGACCAGCTGCCTCTTGCACACCCCCTACCGGGGATGTGCCCGCAACCAATGTACATGCCCCTGACCGGAATCGAACCCAGGACCTTCTAGTCCACAGACCGACGCTCTACCACTGAGCCAAACCGGTTTCGGCGCACTGGGTGATTCTTAAATGACAATTTGTTAGCTGCTATAAGGACCCCCAGGGGTCAGGGACCGGCTGAGCCCTGCCTATTCTTAGGAGGAAAAAGTAAAACAAGTTTCCTTTAAAAAAATAAATTATATATATATATATATATATATATATGATTTATATATATATATATATATATATATATATATATATATATAATTGATTTTTCACAGAGAGGAAGGGAGAGGGATAGAGAGCTAGAAACATCGATTGGCTACCTCCTACACACCCCCTACTGGGGATGTGCCCGCAACCAAGGTCCATGCCCTTGACCGGAATCGAACCTGGGACCTTTCAGTCCGCAGGCCGACGCTCTACCACTGAGCCACACCGGTTTCAGCTAGACTGCCACCGTATCCAGTGATGCTCATAATAGAGGTAAGATGCAAGAGACAGAGCTCATTTAACTTAAGATGAAATCGAGGCTCCAAGAGATGGAAGACATCCCCATGGTGACGGCCTTATGACATGATAATTCGGGTCTTATTTTCCACGGTCACATTCCCCTGGAGTGGGACTGTGAACAGAATCCCCCGGGTTCATTGAGCGGAGCGAGGCAATAAAGAAAGATTATGCAGTCCAAATAAATGGAGCTGCAAAAAGCCCATCGGCGCCTCATTGTAGAAACAGGGCTCTGGGAAGGGGAGAGAGAAGACATTGGAGGGAAAGCTTCGATCCTCCCAAGTGCTTGTTCTGTAATATATATATAGATAGATAGATAGATATGAAATATATATATAATTGACATTTTACAGAGAGGAAGGAAGAGGGATAGAGAGCTAGAAACGTCAATGAGAGAGAAACATCGACCAGCTGCCTCTTGCACACCCCCTACCGGGGATGTGCCCCAAACCAATGTACATGCCCTTGACCGGAATCGAACCCGAGACCCTTCAGCCTGCAGGCCGACGCTCTATCCACTGAGCCAAACCAGCTTCAGCTGTTTTATTTGGTAAATTTCTTTATTGATTAAGGTGTTATGTATGTGTCTTTATTTCCCCATTACCCCCTCATCCTCCCTACCCCTCCCACCCCCCACTGACTGTGTCCATTGGTTAGGCTTACATGCATGCATCCAAGTCCTTTGGCTGATGTCTCCTCCTTACCCCCACCCTCCCCTATTTGCACTTTAGAAACCTCTGTGCTTCCTAAACTGGTCTGGCTCAGTGGATAGAGCGTCAGCCTGCGGACTGAAAGGTCCCGGGTTCGATTCCAGTCAAGGGCATGTACCTTGGTTGCAAGCACATCCCCAGTAGGGGGTGCGCAAGAGGCAGCTGGTCGACGTTTCTAGCTCTTTAGCTCTCTCCCTTCCTCTCTGTAAAAAATCAATAAAAATATTTTTTTTCAAAAAAAAAAACCCTCTGTGCTAATCAGAAAGCGGGTGAACTGCTCATTTGGCGAATTCCTCACACGCAGCCTCCTACTCTCTGCAAACTGTTCGTGGCAGCGGCTCCAGGAAAGACAGTCCCCGTCGGGGGGCCGGGCGCGGCCCCAGAAACATTTCCATCCCCGCCTCTGACTCACACGCTTCCTGCCCGGGCTGGACCCAGACGCTGCCAGGACAGCTGTGGAGAAAATATGAAGAAAAAGCCCAACGTTGCAAAAGCAAACTCCTACGACTTACATGAGAGGGGAGCTGGCGGTTGAGTTTGGACAGAGAGCGAGGTTCCCCGTGTCCAAAAAAGCAACACGCTCGCCCGGCTCCACGGGCAAGTGGGTTCCCGAGGCCGAAAGCCCCAGAGACTGACTCAACCGGCGAGGCTGAGGAACAGTCTCGAAGTTCATTGCCTCTTATCAGGAAGTAACGGTCCTCCCACTCCAATATTCCAGTGACTCAGCATTCATTCAGCGAATAATCACTGACTTCCTGGACTATTTATTGGGCAAATACAGTCTTTTTTTAAAAAAATATATATATATTTTATTGATATTTTACAGAGAGGAAGGGAGAGAGATGGAGAGCCAGAAACGTCGAGATGGGAGAGAAACATGGACCAGCTGCCTCTTGCACGCCCCCTACCGGGGATGTGCCCGCAACCAAGGTCCATGCTCCTGACCAGAATCGAACCCGGGACCCTCTAGGCCGCAGACCGACGCTCTACCACTGAGCCAAATCAGTTTCGGCTAAAACACTTTTAAAGAACATTTTTTTAATTGATCTCAGAGAGGAAGGGTGAAGGGGAGAGAGAGAGAGAGAGAGAGAGAGAGAGAGAGAGAGAGAGAGAGAGAGAGAGAAACATCAATGATGAGAATCATTCATCAGCTGCCTCCTGCAGCACACACCCTACTGGGGATGGAGCCTGCAACTGAGGCATGTGCCCTAAATCGAGTGATGACTTCCTGGTTTATAGGTTGACACTCAACCACTAAGCCACACACTTTCGATAGATATTTTATCACATTTTCAAATGGGCCATCTTGAGAAACATCGAGATGCTAGGCCTAGTATGGCATTTCTACGAGCACTTTGTAAGTGTTGGGTACAGTCTTCCTTGAGAGTGTACTGAAAGGACCTAAACCAGGGATGGGCAAACTTTTTTACTCGAGGGCCACCATGGGTTCTTACACTGGACCGGAGGGCCGGAACAAAAGCAGCCTGACCACGCTGGCACTCTCCTCTTGGGCTGCTGGTGAAGGCGCGGAGGGGAGAGCAAGAGAACCCTCCGCTCTTTCGGCTCCGCGGACCGGACAGAACAGCTGAACGGGCCGGATCCGGCCCGCGGGCCATAGTTTGCCCACGGCTGACCTAAACTCTGTGGAAAATGTGTCTCCTCAGACAGATGGCCCTTGTTCCGCGTTTACATCTGTGGCTCCAGGATTAATTTTGTAACGGACTTCCCGAGCTTTCAACACTGCGGATTTCCCTCTGCTGTCAATCATCACACAGGTGAGTGTGAGTTTTGACTTCAGGAACTATTTTTCATCTCTGGGAAAAACACTACAAGGGAACGGGGAGCGTGAAGGGCAAAGCAAGTGGGGAAATAATTAGAGGGAGAAATTCTAAATTTTTATCAAAGAGGCGATGCTCCAAATGTTAGCTCGGGAAATCCCTGCATTGGCGTTATAAGAAGTATGATCAGATTAGCGAGTAATTTTCTGTGGTAGCGTTCATGGCAGCCTCATGAATGGAATCCAGGAGAAATCCTGAGAAATTGTCCGCTATTACTGAATTCTGCACGCCTTGCGCGATTCTCCATTTTGTGGAAAACCTCTTTGTAATCAAAATGGGACGGTATACTCGGTTGATTAGTTCTAAAATTGGATTAGAGAACGGAATCGTTTTTGAAGTGGCATGCATGTCATACAGAATGTATTCTAAATTAATAACTTATATGATGTACTCATTTGCACAATACAATGTGGGACTAAAGACTATTTGTGTGTGTGTGTGTTTGCTATGGAGGGAGTCCGCTATGTGAATATTTCTGTCATCATTTTTGTACAAGTTATATCCACGATTCATTATTTAAGAGCTCCACTTTTTGTTTCTTTAAAGGATGTCTGGAACTTAAAGATAAGGCAAAGCTACGTAAGTGCAGAATTCTTTTAATTTTTCATTTCCCCCCTTAATCATTCCTATTTAATATGATTTTTAAATGAATTGCCGTTGTCAAGTTCTTTTCTAAAGCTTTTAACTGAGCTGCGGAAAAAAATAATTTCATTTCGTGTTCACAGTTTAGCACTTTGAATACTTCCTATTTAAATCAAGTAATTGAATAACAAATATATCCTACCCAAGTAACGTTGGAAGGGAGGAAAAAACAAAAGCCATTTCTCGGTGTGAGTAGTTTATGGGCACTCAGTGTGCTGTGAGCATCCATGAGAGACCAGTGCCATCCTAGAAATAGGTTAAGTGAAGATCACTCAAAGAGGACTTTCTATCATAATTTATGAAGAGTAAGACATTTTTAAAAGTTGCAAAGGGGCAGACGTCGTAAAGGACAATAAGAATTTTTTTCCTTTCACCTGGCCAGTGTGGCTCAATGGTTGGGCATCCACCTATGAACCAGGAGGTCACGGTTCAATTGCTGGTCAGGGCACAGGCCCAGGTTGTGGGCTTGATCCCCGGTGTGGGGTGTGCGGGAGGCAGCCGATTGTGACTCTCTCTCATCATTGATGTTTCCCTCTCTTCCTCTCTGAAATTAATAAAAATGTATTTTTTAAAAAATAATTTTTTTCCTTTAAAGACTTTATCACAACCTTCAAAACAAGACTGTCTGTAATTAATTAACTGCCAAAAATAGAGAGTGGATAAAATCGAACATTATTGTATGAAGGTATGACAAGGGGAAGGCAAGCCAATTTAGGAGATAATTCATCTGAGGTATGAATTATCATGAACAGGCAGCAGGCAACTTACTACTTTATGTCAAATACATTGTCTTTATAGCATAAAGTCCAGATCTATCTAACAGCAGTGCTCACTTCTCATCAAACTATAAATTCTTATTAGTGGGAAAGTGTAACCCCAATATTGAGGTTGATATAATAAACGAAGTTGACTTAAATTATGCTAACACCAAGTTTGGGCAAAAGTGAGGGAAAATGGCCAGAATCGTTGAGTATTAATGGAGCATAAGTTGATAATTGCCCCTGGAGGAAAATCTGAGAGTGCTCATTTAAAATGCTTTTAGCCCTCCCGCTGGTTTGGCTCAGTGGATAGAGCGTCCGTCTACAGACTGAAGGGTCCCGGGTTCGATTCTGGCCAAGGGCACATGCCCGGGTTGCAGGCTCAATCCCAGTGGGGCATGTGCAGGAGGCAGCTGATCCATGATTCTCTCTCATCATCGATGTTTCTCTCTCTTCCTTCCTCTCTGAAGTCAATAAAAATATATTAAAAATAAAATCGAGTGTTTTTAAATGCACACATCCATTACTTAGTATCTCCAATTCTTAAAATTTATCATAAACAACCAATCAGAAAGAACCAAAATATGTATCAAAAGTTCTTAATAGAACAATGTATATAAACAAAGAAAAGAAGTAAATGCCATTAACATTAAACTAAAATGTGTTATTCTGTGCTTTATTTTGCAGAATCCTGTTTTCTAAATGCCTTTCTATATATTTTAATATATTTCTATTTATTTCAGAGAGGAAGTATATAGAGGAAGTATATATATATATATATATATATATATATATATATATATATAGAGAGAGAGAGAGAGAGAGAGAGAGAGAGAGAGAAACATCAATGATGAGAGAGAATCATGGATCAGTTGCCTCCTGCACACCCCACATAGCGGTTTGAGCCCGCAACCCAGGGCATGTGCCCCGACTGGGAATGGAATCGGGACCTCCCGGTTCAGAGGTCGATGCTTAACCACTGAGCCACACCGGCCGGGCGTCTCTTTATGTGGTGCATACACAAACAAGCCCAGAGCACCTGCCAAGTGCCAGGCGCTCTGCAAAGGGCTGGCTCTGCTGGGATTCCTTCAGGAGGCTGGTCCAGTTCTTCCTGTCCTTCTCTCGTGACTCAAATTAGAAAAGTTACTGAAGCTCCAGCAGAGAAGGGAGTGTGCAATGGGGAAAGCCTGGAGTGGGAGAGCCCATTAGGAACCTGCCTCCTCATCATCCTGGTCCGCAGACGGATGCCCCGAAATCCCTTCCCGATGTCCAGGCTGGGGATGGAAATTCTGCCTGGCATTCGAAAGGCGTTGCAGACCGAGCGCCTCTCGGGAGTGGTTTGAATTCTCTGCATTGCACGATTGGGCGTTTTCCCATGTCGGGAAGGCAAATACTCTTCGTGTAGGTCATGAATCTTTTTTCATCCATCAACTACGGACTCTCTTGCTCCTAAGGTATGTGCCCCTCCCCGCCTACCTGAAGATTGTGGGGTTGGGTGAAGGGGGAGGAGCTATCTCTTTCTTAGCCCAATCCATTAGCCTGCCCCCCCCCCCCCGGACCTCTCTTGGGTTCCCAGGGTGAGCCCTGTTTTTATAGAGTGAGCAGGGCCCAAGGACTCTCGGGCCAGACTCGCTGCATTTTTTCAGGACAGAGTCTAGCCCTGCCTCTTAGCGCCGCGCTCGCTCTAAGGGAGGGGACCTCGAGTGCAACGTGGAACAAAGCAGTGCTCATTTCATAACCCGCTGGGGAAAGAAGCGTAGATCCGGAGTGCTGTCACTGACACAGTTCTCCGGGGGTTCTGGTGCGCAGATTCGGGGACCCCCTCTCAATTATTCAGAACTAAGAAACCATGAGATGGTTGGCCAGGGAGCTTACCTATGGGATATTCCCTAAGAACATCCGTTCCCCCTTTGATCCAGTTCTTCTTTCTTTTTTTAATCCTCACCCAAGGATATTTTCCCATTGATTTTTAAAAAATATATTTTATTGATTTTTCACAGAGAGGAAGAGAAAGGGATAGAGAGCTAGAAACATCGATGAGAGAATCATCGGTCAGCTACCTCCTGCACACCCCCCACTGGGGATATGCCCACAACCAAGGTACATGCCCTTGACCGGAATCGAACCTGGGACCTTTCAGTCCGCAGGCCGACACTCTATCCGCTGAGCCACACCAGTTTTGGCCCATTTTCCCATTGATTTTTAGAGAGTGGAAGGGAGGGGGGGAGACAGAGAGAGAGATTCCCGGTCAGGGCACAGGCCCGGGTTGTGGGCTCCATCCCCAGTGTGGGGCGTGCAGGAGTCAGCCAACCAATGATTTTCTCTGATCATTGATGTTTCTCTCTCTCTCTCCCACTCTCCCTTCCTCTCTGAAATCAATACAAATATATGGTTTTTAAAATATATTTTATTGATTTTCCACAAAGAGGAAGGGAGAGGGATAGAGAGTTAGAAACGTCAATGAGAGAGAAACATCGACCAGCTGCCTCTTGCACAACCCCTACTGGGGATGTGCCCGCAACCAAGGTACATGTCCTTAACTGGAATCGAACCCGGGACCTTTCAGTCTGCAGACCGATGCTCTATCTACTGAGCCAAACCAATTTCGGCAAAATATATGTTTTTTTAAAAAAACAAAGAAAGATGAAGATAGGCATATGCAAGTATCCTGTCGGAGGGCGGGCAGACACCCTCAGGAACATTTAGTGCTTGCACCTCTTTTATTGGAAGGAAGAAGGTAGATAACAAAGATTCCAGATGATTCCAGAATGCCTAGGCATTATCTAAGGCAGCAAACGCAGAGAAATAGCAGCAGTTGCAGGGGCCGAGGTGTGGCTAATGAGTTTGGTTTGTGTGGTGTTGAATTTGAGTGCCTGTGGGACTTTGAGTGATTGTGGTCAGAGTGATTGTACTGTGCTTTTTATTCCACCATAATTCCCACCTTTCTCTCAAATCTCCTAATTTGAGAGATGCTGGTTGCTGCTGGATTCCCACTAACAGCTCCGGACAGATGCTTACATTACGCTGGTCCCAACAGCCCACCAGCCCTCTCTTTCCATGTGGCATTTTTGATGATCTCTAATGATAGGCATAAGGTCCAAGTAATGGCCGGGTTACATTCTCTGCGAGACAAATTATGTACGTAATTATGGGCACATGTTCGCGGAGATATTGGAGCGTCTGATGCTTCCACAGAGAAGATAATTGTCGACCTTTGCACTGCAATTAAGTCTAAATGGGAAGCCTAATCATTTTTTCGGATGAGCAAACGGTGAGCCAGTCTTGACCGGCTGTGTCGTGGAAGCAACTAAAATGGATTTGCTGCACGGGTTAATTAGTCTTTTCTGAGTGCCACAACCTTCAGGAAACCACACAAGAGATCTACGCACCAGAGCTAATCAGCCGGGCGTTGTTGAAAGTCTGTATGATTTTTACCTGGCTTGTGGTTGGAATTCCAGCTTTCCACAATTCTTCCCGCCCAAACTGCCTCCCGGGACCTTTCTTTTCATGGAGATTCGTATCAAGTCACTTACATTTTCTACCCATTCGTTCCAGTACAGGCAGGAGAGAATGGGAGAACGAGGAGATGGAGGGAGACAGAGCCGGGATCAGAAGCCACCCGGTTTCCTTCTTGCTAGTGCAGATTGGGACAATTTGTGAGCCTCCCTCAAGTTCAGCAGTTCGCCCACGTGACTCATCTCATTTTGATGCATTCCCAAGTAAACTTCGGACACAAGTTTTGCCGCAGACATATCGTGAAGAGAGCTCAGTGTTTGTGTACAACTGTTCTTTAGGTGTGAAGTTTATACACAAGGAAGTGCACAAAATAACTATACCTTTGCAGACTTTGAAAAACGCATGACCTGTGCACCTTGAACTTCTATCAAGATATAGGACATTAAGGCTGAGCCCTGTCCCCCAAAGGGGCCGGGTGTCCCAGGAGAGCCGTGTGCCCCGGGCGAGCCGTGTGTCCCAAGGGGCCGTGTGCCCCGGGCGAGCCGTGTGTCCCAGGGGAAGCAGTGGGACCCAGGGGGAGGAGTGGTGAGAACCAGAAGAGGAGCGGATTCTATTCGTGTGGTCCTGAGACAGTCACCATAAAACAAGCAGACTGTCAAATGACATCGGGGAGGGGAAGGAGACCTGTGGGGAGATAAGAGAACAACCGAAGGACTGGTATGCATGAATATAAGTACAACCAAGGAACACAGAACTCTGGGGAGGGAGGGCATGAATGGGAGGGGGGGAGGGCAATGGTAAGCTATGTACACATTTAATACCTTAATTAAAAAAATAAAATAAAATAAAAGAGATATAGGACATTAACATAGCTCCAGAAGAGAATGTACAGATTGTCTACTTAATTTTTTCATTCCAAAGATAAGGAACTAGAGGCCAAGAGATCTCAAGTGATGTTTCTAGCATCGAAGAGCTACAAAGTGTTAGAACAGGCTAAGTGTAGGGCTTCTAAATACATCCCATGACCATAAGCAAAAAAGTCGACTAAGTATTCTCTCTGCAAAAAGGATTCATTCGTGACAAGAAAGGATTACAGTCCTGTGCCTGCAGCCATGGCAAGCTATGTGCAAGAGGAGAGAGCAAGAAGGAAGTTCCTTACGGAGGGCAGAGGAAGTTAAGGGGCGGAGCTGATATAACCATAGAGTCCGGCCTGCCTGCTGGTCCAACTCCTGGTTGAGGGGACAGTTTGCATATTAGCCTTTTATTCTATAGGATACACACGGAGCGGCCAGGTTATTATGCGTTCAGAGATCATCCTAATCTGGCCACTCAGTGCATGTTCTCTTTGTAACTGTGTCTTTCCTTTGCTATAATAAAGGTGATAAACCAGCGTGGAGGTTAGCTAACACCCACATACCAAAAATGAGATGCAACAATATTGCTGCCAAGAAAATGAAATATCTTCGGAAGGCAAGGCGTGACACTGCTTCTGTGCTTTCCTAGTTGGGGGCCTGGCAACCACCAAGGTGGAGCCCCCTGTGGTTGACACCTGGGAAGGTATGATCTACACAGTGAGAATAAGAAGGGAAGAAGCCGAAACCAGTGTGGCTCAGTGGATAGAGCGTCGGCCTGCGGACTGAAAGGTCCCAGGTTCGATTCCGGTCAAGGGCGTGTACCTTGGTTGCGGGCACATCCCCAGTAGGGGGTGTGCAAGAGGCAGCTGATGGATGATTCTCTCTCATCGACGTTTCTAGCTCTCCATCTCTCTCCCTTCCTCTCTGTAAAATGTCAATAAAATATATATTTTTTTAAAAAGATGGGACTCGAAGGGGATGTGTGTTCTGCTACGATCGGACATGGCGTTTTACATCCATCAGTGTGGTCAGGGTAGCTGATGGTGGCATTTAACGTTTGTAAATCCTTCATGATTTTGGGTCTAGATGTTCTATCAAATGTGTGATATTGGAAGTCTCCAACATTGATGTACGCTCCGCGGGCCTGTCAACAAAGCAGTCGGGAGACAGCACTTGCCGATTTGTGGGAAGCCACTAATTGCAACTTAAATATAAAAGAGTTTTGCGTCCTTCCAGAAAAGTAGGCAGGGCACTCAACGGGACGCATTTAAAAGCTGCCAGCTGCCAGACGCTCTCGCCCGAGGGGACTGGCCTCCTCCATCCTTGCGGGGGAGGAATCGGTTGAAACTGCTTCTATTGGGAATTGGCCCTGCGTGTCCCACGGGGTTAGGGGGGGCATTGGCCAAGACGAAAATGGAGGTTCAGGCCCTCCTTGCAGGGAGAAGGTTCTGCTAGGCGTTCTTCAGAAAAAAGAGGGGGAAAATTAAGACGCATCAGTTCTAAAGGGCTTACTGTAGAGACTTGCTCGCTTTCGGAAGCCAGCTGTCCCTGTCTGACATCTCAGCACGCTGCCCATCTTATTACAAAGAATGAGCAAACCTTCATCGGGAGCTTACTAATGAGCGAGGGTCTAAGTAGGGAAGCGCGCAGCTGCTCAAGAACCCAGTCTCTCGGATGTCAGAGTTCTAGACCCCAGACGGAGCCCAAACAAGCGCCAAGTCCCTGGAGCGTGACCGGGGCTCGCCACGCCACGGCTAGTGTTTCACGGTCAACCCAAAACATGGCATCACCCCAACACACGGAAGGTGTGGCTCCATGGGGACTTGAGCGACCGGTTGAGCAAGAAGTGGACTCCAGGGGAATTACTGGGCCGCAGATGAGAGCGATGGGAGAGGAAATGGGCAAGACGGGAAGGCAGGGACAAAGGATTATGGGAGGAGCACCGAGTCCACGGCCAGGAACTCGTCTGGTTCACGTATCAGATAAACACACGTGACGCGTTGTACAAGCCAGGTTCAGGGACGTTGCTAAACCCCGGGAATATGCAAAAACGGATTTCACAAGGCGATGAACGCATGCTTTTGTCTCCAGACAGTCTCCTAGCTTAAGGAAAACTCCGGTTCTGTGGAGAGACGCTTACATTATTAGTAAGGGAGGTGTTCATAGGATGGCTAACAACCCGCCAAGTGGAGGATGTCGGGAAGGACTTATGCAAGCGAAGGGACCCTGGAGAAATATTATTCTGAACGTTGGCTATGTAAAACATTGGAACGGGCCAGCGCTGGAGGGAGGGAAAATATCCTGAATTGTTATTGTAGCAACCCTGGTTCCAGTGGGGCAATGTTAGAAGAACTAATATTTGGCGTGTGAAGGTTTCAAGGAGAGCTCTGATTTCCTGTCCATCCCCTTGAAGAGCTCACCCCCTCTCATGGTCTGCGAGCACCCCAGAATCCAAGGTGCCCAGAGCCATGGTTCAGGTTTTATCAATCCATACTCACTCAACGGCTATTTATTAAAATATAGTTTTGTTGATTTCAGAGAGGAAGGGAGAGGGAGAGAGAGAGAGAGGAACATCAATGATGAGAGAGAATCATGGAGCAGCTGCTTCCTGCACGTCCCCTGCTGGGGATCGAGCCCAAAACCTGGGCATGTGCCCTGACGGGGAACTGAATCAGAGACCTCTTGGTTTAGGGGTCGATGCTCAACCACTGACCCACACAGGCCGGGCCATAAGTACTTATGAATGTGGACCATAGTGGAGAAGTAAAAAGTCCAGGTGGGTTGGGTTTTACTCATGAACGTGCAGTTCATTTGGCCTTAAAAAGTATTGGCCAGCCAAAACCGGTGTGGCTCAGTGGATAGAGCGTCGGTTTGCGGACCGAAAGGTCCCGGGTTCGATTCCGGTCAAGGGCATGTACCTTGGTGGCGGGCACATCCCCAGTAGGGGGTGTGCAAGAGGTAGCTGATCGATGAGAGTTTCTAACTCTCTATCCCTCTCTCTTCCTCTCTGTAAAAATCAGTAATATATATATATATACATATATATATATATATATATATATATATATGAAAAAATTATTGGCCATTCATGCATATATGTCTTTTTTTTAAAGTATATATTTTAATTGATATTTTACAGAGAGGAAGGGAGAGGTATAGAGAGTTAGAAGCATCGATCAGCTGCCTCCTGCACACCCCCTACTGTGGATGTACCCACAACCTAGGTACATGCCCTTGACCGGAATCGAACCTGGGACCTTTCGGTCTGCAGGCCGAAGCTCTACCCACTGAGCCAAATCAGTTAGGGCCATGCATATATGTCTTAATCTTCCACGGTCAGCCCTTCGCAGTGTAAGCTTATAGAAAGGTGAATGGTGTGGCGTCCTGAAGAGGAAATATCTTAAATAAGAGGTATGCTTAGGGACCCGAAGCCTCATCAGCCCTTGCTTTTCCAGATGGTGCGTGGATGTGAAAATTTTTATAAGCCCTTCTCGTCCAAAATGTTAGAGGACTTTAATTTTTTCTTGTCATAAAATGCCGATGCTCCAGCCATTGAAAATAGAGCAGTATGAAAACTTGCTGACCTGCTTTTTGTCGAGGGAAGAAAACAACGGGTTTGGCAAACGCCGCCGATTTTTCCAGCAAAAGGAGCAAGAAAGGGACTAAAATTCTTAGAAAAGTTCCAAGCTCAACCCCACCTGCCTGCCTAATGTTTCCAGCAGATCCTGCACAGTCAGCTCGGGATCTGGAAACATTTATAATGTGTAGTTCCTAATGAGCTGATGGAAAGAGGAAGGAAGATGTTGATAATTTCTACATTTTACAAGTTATAGCTATAGCCACCACTCTCAAGCAGTTAGGAACGAAATATTTAAACGCTTGGCCTCAAATCTGCCCAGCAATAAAGTAGGTGAATGAAGCTACCCGCTTTTCCAAGTATTTAACAAGTAAGGATGGTACTAAGAATTCCTCTTTATATATATTATTGATTTTTCATAGAGAGGAAGAGAGAGGGATAGAGAGGTAGAAACATGGATGAGAGAGAAACATCCATCAGCTGCCTCTTGCACACCCCCTACTGGGGATGTGCCCGCAACCAAGGTAAATGCCCTTGACCGGAATCGAACCTGGGACCTTTCAGTCCACAGGCTGACGCTCTATCCACTGAGCCACACTGGTTTTGGCAAGATCTTCTATTTTTGATCTTTGTAGCTTCAGGCCAACCTGAGAGGGAAAGGCCTATTTCACATCCCACCACGGAGGGCAAAATGTCGGAAGAGGGAGAAAGATGCCATCCGGTCACAGCTACTCATTACATATAAGCAAGTCAATAACGTGGGTGTCAAAGTGGGTGTCAAAAGGGGTTATATGGACTCTGCTATGCAAAAAGGCCGGCCCTCCTCCAGAGTAAAATATCTCACATGACCATCCTCGCCGCATATTCTTCATCATCAGAAGACATTGAATGATTTCCTGGGCTGAGCAAAATGATTGTAAACAATTCTGGACCCAAAAGCAGTGTCATCATTCCAAGACTTGCAAAATAATGACAGAGAGAGATAGAGATAGAGATAGAGATAGAGATAGAGATAGAGACAGAAAGAGATAGAGAGATAGACAGAGAGAGAGAGAGAGAGAGAGAGAGAGAGAGAGATACACAAGCAGGAACTCCAGCCAATGGCGATGCTCAGGGCAAAGCTGGTACACGAATCCCTCATCCAGCCATGCGCCCTTCTGCATGTACCAATGCAGTGAGCGTCCCCAAGGTGGGTCAAGAGAGAAGGTACCCCTGTTCTTGAACCCCCAACCTCCCCACCCCCTCCCCCCCGAAGACTACAAGGGGAAAATAAGACACAAGGAGAAAGTGTTTCCTTAAAATAGATCCTAGCTGCTTCGAGCACTAAATATTTTGAAAGCACTTGACATAGTATTCACATCTGGAAACTGGCTCTCTGCCGTAAGCGCTGCGATATTTTAAAAATAGAACCATCGCAAACAAAGGACTCGCTAACTGACAGCAAATATTTATGTCTCCTTGCAGGCTGTCTTCCCACACAGCAGAGAATAAATCAATATTGGTGGCTGGGAGGTTTCACATGTGTGAGGAAGGGCTCGGAGCAACAGAAGGGTGGCTTTGGCATAAATGTGAAGCGACAGAGGAATTTCCAGGGGGACAGACTCAGCAAGCAGTGAAATCAGCGACCCTCAGGCCAAGGAGAGCTGGCCCCAGCCGCTGCTGACAATGGTTCCCAGTCTTGAATGCACGTTGTAAAAACTTATGGGCCTTTACATATGCTGGATCCCACCTCCAGAGCGTCTCACGTGTAGGTCTAGCACAGGGGTGGGCAAACTTTGTGACTCGAGGGCCACCATTGGGTTCTTACACTGGACCGGAGGGCCGGCACAAAAGCAACCTGACCACGCTGGCACTCTCCTCTTGGGCTGCTGGGGAAGGAGCGGAGGGGAGAGCAAGAGAACCCTCCGCTCTTTCGGCTCCGCGGGCCGGAGAGAACAGCCGCACGGGCCGGATCTGGCCCGCGGGCCACAGTTTGCCCATGACTGGTCTCATCTTGGGGTGATGTTGCCCCCAACTCCTGGGAAATCTGGCAATGTCTGAGGACTCTTTTTGATTATCGTGATGTAGGGGACACGTCTCATGTGTAGAGGTCAAGTGTGCTGCTACACATCCCAAAATGCACAGGATATCTTTCCAGCGATTGTTAGAGAGAGTGGAAGGAAGGGGGAGAGACAGAGAGAGGGAAACATCCATGTGAGAGAGGCACATCAACTGGTTGCCTCCTGCATGTGCCCTGATCGGAGCCGGGGATCAAGCCTGGAATGGATGGAGGTACATGCCCTTGACCGGAACCGACCCCAGGATCCTCAGTCTGTGGGCTGATGCTCTATCCACTGAGCCACACCAGCTAGGGCTGACACTCCTTCTATCATGCTACGCTCTGCAGGGGCCAAGCAATGGCTGCCGATATTGTCTCCAAAGCCAGCAAACAAACGTTGGTTGAAAATGAACCGGAAGACCGTTCCAGATCATCAAAACAAGCTCCCACGTGTGCGGCCCAGATGCAAAGGGCGCTGGACGCCGGGACAGGGGACGGAGGTCAGAGTGTCCTAAAGGCTCCCGGGGAAGGATTCCCGGAGGAAGAGGAGGAAGGCGGGCTGGGAGCAGAGGGTTATTGAGACAGCTGGGGGAAGGCGGCCGGAGCGGGTGGGTCCACAGCAGATCTTGCTCCGTCTGGAGATGATGAGAGGAGGTCGCTGCTTCCTTCCTGCCGGCCGGGGGGGAGGGGAACGTCGAGATGGGCCCCTGCGTCTTCTCAGGATGCGTGATTCTGCCCACGTCCCGCCTGGCCCGCTGACAACTCAGGTTAAAACTCAGAGTGGCGAGTGAGGGCCGTGTGATGTCAGGAAAGCGAACGCATGCGCTTTATCAGGGGATGTCTTACAGCTGAATGTGTTTATTGGTTTTATTTAAAAACTAGAGGCCCGATGCAGGAGAATTCCTGCCAGAATGGGCCTTCCTTTCTTCCTCTGGCTGCCGGCACCGCCTTCGCTCTGGCCAGAGCAGACTATTTATTTTTTATTTTTTAATATATTTTATTGATATTTTAAAGAGAGGAAGGGAGAGAGATAGAGAGCTAGAAACGTCGATGAGAGAGAGAAACACCGACCAGCTGTCTCTTGCACACCCCCTGCCGGGGATGTGCCCGCAACCAATGTGCATGCCCTTGACCGGAATCGAACCCGGGACCTTTCAGTCCGCAGACCGACGCTGCTCTACCACTGAGCCAAACCGCTTTTGGCCAGAGCAACCTTTTTACTTCACCCAGAGTTGCCCCAAGTGGCTGGGGTGAAGTGGAAACCCCGCCCCACCCCGGGCTTCTCAGTGCGCCTGCGTATGCAAATTAACCCGCCATCTTTTCCTCCTGGGTCATAGGTCAATGCTCAACCACGGGCCCACATAGGCCGGGGAGATTCTCGTGTTTTTAAGACTGGTTCTAAAATGTGAGTTTTGGAAATTCATCAACCTCTCAGCCGTGTGCTCATTAAGGGATCCTAAAGACATCACTTCCCGGGAATTAATCGCTGATTTTGAAACTGCCTTGCTCAGTCGTGCACTATGGGATATAGAAGAGAAAAGGCCCAATTCTTTTTCTTTTCTTTCTTTCTTTTTTTTTTTTTTTTTTTTTTAAAGAACAGCTGTCTCCCTGCCCCACTGGCAGCTGCTTTACAAATTGCCCAGACATTAAGTCATTATTTCCTCATTATAAGAGCAGCTGGGAGAAATCGCCTGCATCCCCCCCTCCCTCCCCAATCCCACCCCGACTTCTGCCTCCTCCTCCACCTGCCCTGGCTGGGCCAGGCCCAGAGAAATGTGGTATTGGTTTGCTTCTTTAATCAAAGACTGTGACCAAGCAAGCTGGGCGCTGGTTTTTTCTCAACAGCCCTTAACGACTTAGCGGCATGAGATGCCCAGTCTTGCAGCAACATGGAATACTGTCTAGGACAGGGGTGGGCAAACTACGGCCCTCGGGCCGGATCCAGCCCGTTCGGCTCTTCTATCCGGCCCGCGCGGAGCCGAAAGAGCGGGCCGTACCCTTTTAGGTAATGATGTTCACTTTGAATTTATATGAGTTCACACAAACACTCCATCCGTGCTTTTGTTCCGGCCCTCCGGTCCAGTTTAAGAACCCATGGTGGCCCTTGAGTCAAAAAGTTTGCCCACCCCTGGTCTGGACCATGAACTTGCCTCATTTTCCTATCGTCTAGTGTCCATTGTTAGAGGAAACATACACAATGAGATACATTCTCTCTTTATGTTAAAAGGAGAATAACATTGGAATTTTAGCGACCTACATACACCATTTTTTTTTTTTTGGATAGTTGACATATAACATTAGTTTCAGCTGTATAACCTAACGATTTGTATACATTGTGAAATGACCACACGATAAACCTACTTAACATCCATCACCACTCCTAGTTACGATTTTTTACTTGGCAGGAGAGCTTTTAATACTTACTCTCTAAGGAAGTTTCAACTATGCAAGGCTGGATTTTGATTTCCATTTTGTATGAGGCAAGCGAAACTTCATCAGGCTTGGTATATCCAGCCTACTGCTGGTAAGATATACCGGTGGCAAGTCTGGCACACTCCTGTAACTCTGGCTGCTACAGATCCTACCCCGGGTCTCTCTGACCCCTTCCCACCCCTGCTTTCCCATGATTCAGTGGCTCCCGGGTTAAGGCTCAAATGCGCAATATCTGGTGCTGGATTATGCTGCCATATGTTCGTGCCTCACTAATCCCACATAATAAGGAGCTAATATGCTAATTAGGTTGAACAGCAGAACGACCGTCCGGATGACCTTCCAGAAGACCAATCGGGCGACCTTCCGAATGAAGCCGGGGTTTGCCAGGGCTGAGCCCCTTGCATGGATTCCGTGCACTGGGCCTCTAGTTTTACCTATTTTGATGACCACTCCTGAGTAAAAGTAAATTTTCCAGCCTCTAAGTGGTAGACTAGCATATGAACGGAGGCAGACAGATTACTGGCAAAAATAAAGGGCAGATGGAATATGTTGTCCGAAAGATTAAAAAGATGAATTTAACAGAATCTTTAAAATGGTTATGTGACCAGGGGGGCCGTGTGCCCTGGGAGAGCCGTGTGCCCCGGGGAAGTGGTGGGACACGGGGGGGGGGGGTGAGAACCACAGGAGGAGCGGATTCTATTCGTGTGGTCCTGAGATAGTCACCATAAAACAAGCAGACTGTCAGATGACAGCGGGGAGGGGAAGGAGACCTGGGGGGAGATAAGAGAACAACCGAAGGACTGGTATGCATGAACATAAGCACAACCAACGAACACAGAACTCTGGGGAGGGAGGGCATGAATGGGAGGTGGGGGGGGGGGGTCAATGGTAAGCTATGTACACATATAATACCTTAATAAATTTTTTAAATGAAAAATAAATAAATAAATAAATAAAATGGTTATGTGAAGAGTTATTATAAAAAGAGACAGAGGGTCAGGTAGGAACTAGACACTGAACAGAGAGAGCCTCATCTCAGCCGGCGAGATAACAGATTCCATGGTTTTTCCCATCATCCCACGGGGTATGCCCAGGCTGGAGCCCTGTCAGATTGCCCATCTCTGCTCTCGCCAGCCTGGCTTGGAGCGTGACATTCTTCTTCATTCGCTGCCGACAGCCATGGCAGAAACCATGACAGTAACATACTAACCAAAACGCCATAGAAAAAAACAGCCATGTAACAGACGTGCTTAAATGAAGAAAATGGCAGTGAAAAATTGAGGCAGGCCATATTCCACCTTCGTTACGGCGCTCCGCGATTTGCATGCCTCCCATCGTCTCGCCAATCCAGGCCATGTCGTGCGAGAAATACATTTTTACGGGCCTGTTAATGAAAATCTATCTTCCACAGTTTGCCACCCGCTGACCGCGTTTATGCCCAGTGCATGTTAAACAAGGTCGCCTTTAGCTTCACTGCATGTGACCGCGCCACATTCATCTTCTATGATGAAAATACATGGCTCTGTCTCGCTCATGCACATCCAGGTCACGTCGCTTTTCCCCTACAGCAGCGACACAAACCGAACGGGGGAGCTTTTCATCCGCTAGGCACCCAGGAATCCCAAATGACAGTATAATGAAGACGCTACGTAGCTGTTCTATCCGGACCGAGGAGCTGAAAGAGCAGAGGAGGGTTCTCTCGCTCTCCCCTCCGCTCCTTCACCAGCAGCCCAAGAGGAGAGTGCCAGCGTGGTCAGGTTGCTTTTGTTCCGGCCCTCCCTCCGGTCCAGTGTGAGAACCCATGGTGGCCCTCGAGTCTGAAAGTTTGCCCACCCCTGGCTTAAAGTGTCCCCTCTTTAATGACTGACGATAGCAGAGATGATACAATCATTCTGCAGTCTGGCACTCCAGATCCCTGGGTCTCGCCTTCAACGAAAGGTCACACTTTGGCCAAACGGGGTGCTGTTGGCACAGAGAAGGCAGCTCACTGACGTCAGAGTTTCCATCCCTGCTCTTTTTTGGGGGGGAAGGCACGCCTTTCCAGCCACACCCCTCAAGGTCTCTGGGTTCCGGGAGAGAGAGAGATGGCTGGATGAGTCACACAGGCAAGTTGGTGCCTGTGATGTAGGATTTGTTCTCCCCATCTGGGTCCTTGGGGCTGGAGTGGAGCCAGACACTGCGGCGTGAACCCTAATCCCTCAGCGTTTGGATGGCTGTGCCCGCTGAATCCAGCGCTGACTCGACCGACAGGTACTGGCATGCGGCGATGGGGGTGGAGGGGGAAGACAAAAAAAATAAAATAAAATAAAAATGAACCCAGCCCTGACAACATCTTTGAAGAGTGTCCCCTTTTGGCAAGAATATGCCATAGAAAGCTGATACAAGTCCAACATACTTCTTCAAACAAATATGATAAATGATTTCCCAGCTTTTCTTTTAAAAAAAAATATTGTGTTTTTTTTCATGTCAGAAGGAGGAAGGGAGAGGGAGAGAGAGACGGAGACATCCGTGATGACAGAGAATCACTGATCGGCTGCCTCCCGCACGAAACCTGCTGGGGATGAGAGCCCACAAACCGGGCATCTGTCCCGACCGGAAGGGAAACTGAACTGTGACCTCCTGGGTCAACCACTGAGCCACACCGGCCAAACTGACTTCCAAACTTTTCATGACAAGCCCTGATCAACCACCTGCTTCCTGTTGCATGAAATAATGCCCGTCAGCCATGATGGGAGCCCGAGTCAGGTGAGTTCTCTGTCACTTCTTGCCCAGACAGCCCCGAGGGCATGAATGCCAGAGCAAACTCCTTCACAATTGTACCTAAAGAAGGGACTTACCGTGTCATCCCTTATATCTTGATAATTTGTCCCCACTTGCGTGTTTTTTTTTTTTTTTAACTTGTTATGCTTCTTCAAGATCATTTCGCTTCCTGATTTTTTTTTTTTTATGTCCGGGCATTGCGCATTGTAAAAACATAACAATGTGATTTACTGCCATTAGCTGGAGGATTATGTACCTAAACCACATCTGAGCGTGCGAACTTATTTTGACTAATTGAGCCATTGAAGTGGAGATTTTCGTTCATTGGAAGGATCGTGTGTCAGTCTGGCTCTGGGGGAAAAAAAAAATATCGGCATGCAATCTGACAATACGGAAATACACACACACACACACACACACACACACACACACAGTTGGTTCTTTTTCACCGTCTCTATGCCATTTCTGAAACTTTTGAATTACTTAATGAAAAACAGAAAAGCACCAAGAACAATGTGAAATTCACTTGGGGGCCCAGATTAACAAATGTCAACATTTTGCCCATTTTGATTTAAAGTGTTTCACATTTTTAAAAAATCCGGGATAAAAAAAATAGGGGATTAAGTATAAAATTGAAGTTTCTTACTCCTTGGACTCATTTCTCTATTCATCATAAATTATTTCCTAAAATATTTTAATATACATATGTCCCTACAAACAAAGTACAGTGTCATTTGTTTCTCTTTTTAAATTGGATAAAAGTTCTGTAGCCCTGGCCTGTGTGGCTCATTGGTTGGAGCGTCGATCCACGGACTGAAGGGATGTGGGTTCGATTCCCAGTCAAGGGCATATACCTCCGTTGCAGGCTCAACCATTGAGCCATGCCAGCTGGGCCCAGCTGGCATTTTTAAAAATATATATTTTATTGATTTTTTACAAAGAGGAAGACAGAGGGATAGAGAGTCAGAAACATCAATGAGGGAGAAACATCAATCAGCTGCCTCCTGCACACCTCCTACCGGGGATGTGCCCGCAACCAAGGTACATGCCCTTGACCGGAATCGAACCTGGGACCTTTCAGTCTGCAGGCCGACGCTCTATCCATTGAGCCATACCGGTTTCGGCAGCAGGCACTTCTAACGTGCCCCGATCTGGGCCCTATTAAGCCAAGAGCCTTCTACTTCATTTATTTGGCTTGGGGTCACTGCGCTGTATTAGTCGCCCGAATTCAGAAGTCACACCTACTTATGGTCCTGGCCGGCCGGCTCTTTTTCCATCTGAGCCTTGGGAGGCTTGGGGTTTCTTTGCCAAGGACAAGCGTCTCACCTTGGGCAGAGGTGAGGGCCCTCCCCCCTCCCCCCTCCCCTACTACCCCTACCCCACTTCCTGCCATTCCCTGCTTTCCCCAGGAGATGGTCCACTTCCATTTCCAGGCACCTGACCTAAATCCCCTCTCTCTTCCTCTCTGTAAAAAATTAATAAAATATATATTTTTTAAAAGATTGGGATACCTAGAAAGATGGAGGGGGGAGGATGCTTAAGCATTTTATTGGGAGCCTGTTGGCATTCACACACACACACACACACACACACACATAGAGAGAGAGAGAGAGAGAGAGAGAGAGAGAGAGAGAGAGAGAGAGAGAGGGAGACTGTTATATATGGGCATTACGTCTCTCTGTTGAAATCTCTCCTCTTTTGAATATAGTCAATAATATGGTAATAACTATATCTTGTGCCAGGAGGGCATCAGACTCAGCAGGGTGATCGCTTTGTAAGGTACAGAGATGTCTAAATCACCATGCTGTACACCTGAAGCTAATATAATATTGTATGTCAACTATAATTGAAAAAAATTAAAAATTAATTTAAAAATAATAGCCAAAACCAGTTTGGCTCCGTGGTTAGAGCGTCAGTCTGCAGACTGAAAGGTCCCGGGTTCGATTCCGGTCAGGGGCATGTACCTTGGTTGCGGGCACATCCCTGGTGGGGGGTGTGCAGGAGGCAGCTGGTCAATGTTTCTCTCTCATCGATGTTTCTGGCTCTCTATCCCTCTCCCTTCCTCTCTGTGGAAAATCAATACAATATATTTAAAAATAAAATAAAATAAAATAAAATAATAAATTCCACCCTGCCTCACTCTCGAGCAGAGAACCAAGTCCTCCAAATTTTAACTGTAGGATTTCTTACCCTGTTTTAGAAAACTTCTATCCCATATCAGAGAGTGGGTGTTTTTTGTTTGTTGTTTGTTTGTTTGTTTTCTAGGACCCATTTCATTCTCCCAATCGAGGCATCTGGGGCACGCAGATTCCCTAAAATACATCTCCCCAGTTACAAATGATTCAGCCTGCTTGAACAGAAGGCGCCGAGTGCTGGCCACGAGAAATGCGTCAGCGATCCAGGCCCAGCGGCTCCTTCCAGGAAAATGTTCTTGTTCTGGGCTCATGTCTCTCCCGATTGCAGTGGGGACAGACTCCCTCCATGGAACGCCTCTGCTTCCCCCCTTAATTTCTGGATAAAATACAACCTATCTCTAGACTGTACCCACACAGGTTCCTGTCACTAATTCCTGGGACAATACCCAACACACCTTCCAAGAACAAGCAATGCTTAGAGAGAAACTCAATGTCCATGTGGGATGGGATGAATGCAGAGGAGTTGAACGTCCATGCCGGAACAAGAAACAGGACAAGAGGAATAATCCCAGTTTTCTACAGGCCTGGGGAAGAGAGAGGGCTGGAGGAAGACTTGAGGAATTCCAGGGGACAAGGCTTTCTCACGCAAGAAAGACACCGTGGTGGGCAAACTCATGAGTCCACAAAGCCAAATATCAACAGTACCACAACTGACATTTCTTGGGAGAGCCACATTTTTTAAACTTAAACTTCTTCTAACGCCACTTCTTCCAAATAGACTCGCCCAGGCTGTGGTCTTTTGTGGAAGAGCCACACACAAGGGGCCAAAGCACCGCATGTGTGTGGCTCGCGAGCCGCAGTTTGCCGACCAAAAACTGAAGCCAAGCTAAATACCATTGGCGGAGAGTGTATGCACACACTGGTACAATCACCCAATGGAGTATTATGTGGCGGTTAAAAATGAAGAATTGGTACATGTGATGATACAAGTAAATTTCAAAACCGTTATGCAAAGGAGTCAGACCTAAAAAGGTACTGACTGTCTGATTCCATTTTTATGTTTTTTTAAAAATATATTTTATTGATATTTTACAGAGATGAAGGGAAAGAGACAGAGAGCTAGAAACATCGATGAGAGAGAAATATCGACCAGCTGCCTCTTGCACACCCCCTACCGGAGATGTGCCCGCAACCAAGGTACATGCCCTTGACCGGAATCGAACCCGGGACCCTTCAGTCCGCAGACCGACGCTCCACCACTGGGCCAAACCAGTTTCGGCTGATTCCATTTTTATGAAACTCTGGCCCTTTATGTTGACAACAATCAGACGAGAGCCTGCCCCAGTGACATGGGAATAGAGTGGAAGGGCATCTACAGAAACGTTCTGGATCAATATATTTCGCAATATTTTGGGAGGCTGGTTCATTGACATGTATTTAGTTGATCAAAATGTACTTAAGATCTGTACATGTTGCTATCTTCGTCATGCCTCGATGAGAACAAATGCACAGAAATGTACCAAAATGCAGGCTCAGTATTTGTTCTTTTCGCTGTAAGTAAATTAGACCTTAATTTAAAAATATATATATATTTCTATTGATTTTTTAGAGAGAGGACGAGAGAGTCAAAGTTTGCCCACCTATGCCGAAACCGGTGTGGCTCAGTGGTAGAGCGTCGGTCTGCGGACTGAAAATTCCCGGGTTCGATTCCCGTCAGAGGCATGTACCTTGGTTGCAGGCACATCCCCGGTAGGGGGCGTGCAAGAGGCAGCTGGTCGATGTTGCTCTCTCATCGATGTTTCTAGCTCTCTATCTCTCTCCCTTCCTCTCTGTAAAATATCAATAAAATATTTTTTTTAAAAAAAGTTTGCCCACCTCTGCCTAACTCTTCCCTGCACGGCCTCCAGGAGGTCTCAGCAGATGGGTCAGGACAGGAGAGAATTCCTCGGGGTCTGTGCACCTGCTTGATTAGTGGAGGAGGCTGCTCTGGTCCACGGACCACCGTTTCCTCTGTGCAAAGCAGCGCCCAGATGTCATAAATCTCCCCTTAAACCCCCCCGCCCCCGACAAGGAGCTGATGCTGACCTCGGGTTTTCAGACTCGCAAACAAAGGGGAAGTTCCTGGCATTGCACTGGGTCCGAAGGAGAAACAACGGCAGTCGGGCGGGAGGTGAGGAGACGTTTGCAGGGAGTTGTTTCTCCTTACTTGTCAGAGAGACTTTCCAGAAGTGACGCTCTCCCTCCGGCGCTCGGGACATCCACATGCACAAATATGGGCTGGAAAGGCAGGAGCCGAGCGCTCAGCGTGAGGCTGACGCCGGCACACGCAGGAGGACACAGCCCAGAGCAGCACAGAGAAAACGGGACCAGGATCATCAGACTGGACACACCCCCTGGCCTGCTGTGCTTCTTTGTCTCCAATCACGCGAACCAGAAAGATGCCTTACAGCCCGGCCACGTGGCTTGGGGCTTGAGCATTGACCTAGGAACCAGGAGGTCACGGTTCGATTCCCGGTCAGGGCACAGGCCTGGGTTGTGGGCTCCCTCCCCAGGGGATGTGCAGGAGGCAGGAGATCAGTGATTCTCTCTCATCAGTGATGTTTCTCTCTCTCTCCCTCCCTCTGTGAAAACAATAGAAGTATACACTAAGTGGCCAGATGATGATGATCTCTGAATGCATAATAATCTGGCCACTCGGTGTGTATCCTATAGAATAAAAGGCTAATATGCAAATTGTTCCCTTGACCAGGAGTTCGACCAGCAGGCAGGCGGGCCAACTGCCCATGTCCCCTCCCCCTGGCCAGGCTGGCGGGACCCCACCCGTGCATGAATTCATGCATGAATTGTATACTGAAATAGAAACATCTATATCTATCTATCTATCTATCTATATGTATATGTATATCACAAAATATATATATATCATAAAATATGTGCAAGAGTAGGCCTTCCTTCCCCCAGCTGCTGGCAGCGGCTTCCCTCTGGCACCCGGGACCCGGGCTTCCCTCGCAGCCCCAGCTTTGTCAGAAAGGACATCCAGTCTAATTAGCATACTATGCTTTTATTATTATAGATCCTGCACAATATATATTTTGTTGAAATCATACATGGCATTTTCCCCAAAATTCACAGTTATCTTTTGGGAAAGACTGGTCATAACTGTCATATGGACGGCCTGCAGGAAGGGAGTTCAAATCAGCATATTTGGTTAAGGGCAGTCGTGGGCAAACTACGGCCCGCGGGCCAGATCCGGCCCGTGCGGCTGTTCTATCCGGCCCTCGGAGCGGAGAGAGCGGAGGGTTCTCTTGCTCTCCCCTCCGCTCCTTCCCCAGCAGCCCAAGAGGAGAGTGCTAGCGTGGTCAGGTTGCTTTTGTTCCGGCCCTCCGGTCCAGTTTAAGAACCCAATGTGGCCCTCGAGTCAAAAAGTTTGCCCAGCCCTGGACTAGGGTAAGCCCGAGAAAGAATGGGAGGATTACTCCTTAAGCAGCTTATATTAATTGCACGAGAACTTTGCTAATGAATTTGCCAGAGTTACCTACAAGGGTATTGGGGCATCTGGTCATTGATAACGGTTCTTGGAGACCCCTTCTCGGCTGTGTAAGCTGGTCCCCCACCGGCTGGGAGAATAGGGTCTCTCTGAGCACCGCTTGCTTGTACAGATCCTGGGAGGACGGAGACGGAGCAGGGAGGAGGGAAAGCCTTCGCTGTGAGCACATGGCAACCATCCCGGGCGCCCCCTGAGTCTCACAGCGTGAGTTCACTTCCCTTCCCCGCCCGCCTGCCCTCCAGAACCGTGTGCAGGAAGCGCGCATTAGGCACTTAAAGACGGACCATCTGTTTTCCTTCTCTGCCAAGAGAGGAATTCCTTATTAAAATGAAAGCCTTGGGTCATCGAAGGAAGCAGAAAGCAAAGATAAATGTCTTCCCTTCTCCCCGCACCCCCAGAGCACATGCGCAAGAGGTTTCCCGTGGCCGCTCGGTGAAACAGGTGGATGCACTTAACTCGCACACACAAGCCATTCCTCTGGGCAAAGCCAGGGTCCGAGACTCTGCAACAGAGAGGCAGCGTGGCGGGTAGAACAACAGAACAAAAGCTGAAATGTTGGATTCTCGGTCAACAGAGCAAGAATTTCTGGAGGTGGGACCTTTAGGGTAAAAGTCTCTGCATTTCTCAAATCCTAGCCCCAGCCGGGCTAGGAGCACGTACAATGAATGTTCTCCAAATGCACGCAAGGAAAAGGACCCACATGTGGGGCCAGTGACTTCCACCCATGGGCATTAAAATCACCCGAGTCCCTGCTGGAACATAGCGGTGGGTAATATTCTCCCCACATTTGCCCAAACCGGTGTGGCTCAGTGGATAGAGAGTCAGCCTGCGGACTGAAAGGTCCCGGGTTCGATTCCGGTCAAGGGCATGGACCTTGGTTGCGGGCACATCGCCAGTAGGGGGTGTGCAGGAGGCAGCTGATGGATGATTCTCTCTCACCAATGTTTCTAACTCTCTATCCCTCTCTGTAAAAAATCCATAAAATATATATTTTTTTAAAATATTCTCCCCACATTAAGGCAGAACACTCTGCCCCCATCAATCTGATGAAGTAATCGCATCTGTATATTTAACTTACACGGGAGAAAAAAATGTTTAAAAATGACTTTTGAGGTCCCTGTCCGTCTAGATCAGTGGTCGGCAAACTCATCAGACCACAGAGCCAAATATCAACAGCACAACGATTGACATTTCTCTGGAGAGCCACATTTTTTAAACTTAAACTTCTTCTAATGCCACTTCTTCAACATAGACTCGCCCAGGCCGAGGTGTTTTGTGGAAGATAATGGCCAAAGAGCCGAAGAGCCGCATGTGGCTCGCGAGCCGCAGTTTGCCGACCACGGTTCTAGGAGCTCAGCACGGTGCCTTGGTTGTTGGTGACATTTGTGGCGTTATCCTGGCAAAGGAAGGAGCCAGATGTGCCTGTGTCTCATGCAGAATGGGGAAAATGTTTGCTTAAGTACGAGAACCAAAGCGCAACTTCAATCAAGTTGGGAGAAGCTGCTAGAAGTGTGAGAAATCCTTTTGGAAGTTTAGGGATTTTTCAAAAGTTCTGATTCCTAAAGCAATGTCAGTGAAATGCAGGAACGCTATGAAAATCAATTGATTCCCAGCTTCTCAGATTAGACCAAACTGCAAACAGAAGATACGTCGCGAAGATAATTGGTTTTATAGGGTTTCCAGATGAGGAATGCTAACTCTCGGAGGCTTTTGGAGGCCTTCAGATTGTTGCGTTTAACCCATCTTGAAAATTACTCTTTTTACTAAGACCTTTGAGAGCAGCCCAGCCAGGGAGGCGCAGTGGTTGGGTGTCGACCTATGAGCCAGGAGGTCACGGTTCAATTCAGATCAGGGACGTGCTCTGGCTGTGGGCTCGATCACCAGTAGGGGGCGTGCAAGAGGCAGTAGATCAATGATTCTCATCATTGATATTTCTTTTTCTCTCTCTCTCTCTCTCCCTTCCTCTCTGAAATCAGTAAGAATATTTTTAAATATTAAAAATTAGTCCTTTGGGAACTAACTCTGCTTTCATTACACGATACCAAACATTATATCAGCTAGATCATGCTGGCCTTTACCCTGAAAATAAATTTACATGTTAATAAGATCTGGAGCTAGCCGTGTGTACACACACGAGCAGTCTGCACACGCTGGCCTAGGCTAAGTGAATCCAGACCACTGCTCCCCTCTGAGCCCCTCCCCGGCTCCGGTTCTGTGCACGGAGGGACTGTGGCCATATGAACTGCTTGGAACTCAGCGCAAAGCTGCATTCTTCAATAGACACCCTTGACATTAAAAAATAAAAAATAAAAAACCTTTGCTTTGACATCATCTGCCTTAAGACCGGGCTTTCTGGCGGGGGCTCGAGGTCTCCAAATATTTTGTATCTCTGGAGAAAAAGCCATCTTTTTTCCATTTTGCTTTTGGCCCGGGAGCGAGGCCCCGGGTCATGTTGTGTGTGGGTCCAAGCATGGACGGACCGAATAGGGAACACAGCCGGTGCCCCATGAGGGAGCTGCTCTAAAATGAGGATTAACCCCCACCCCCAAAAAAATATTATTTTTATACCTCTAAGCCTCTATTCCTCTTCAGGGAAAAAAACACGGGATTATAAGAATTATCAATCCCTACTTCATAAGGATGCTGAGAGCATAATATTAGATGGGATACATGAAACCGGCATTGGCATAAATCTTTGGCAAGGTAGAACCAGTACCCTCATCCTATATCATAAAAGCCTAATATGCTAAGTGTCCGGTCGTCCGGTCATCTGTTCAACCAATCAAAGCATACTATGCTAATGATATGCTAATGCCACTCAACCCCTCACTATAACGTGCACTGACCACCAGGGGGCAGATGCTCTGACTGGAAGGTTAGCTTGCTGCTGGGGTCCAGCCGATGGGGACTGAGTGAGATGGCTGAACACACCCTGGAGTCCTCCTGTGGTCCCTCCCCGGTTGGTCAACCTCCCGCATCCCTCCCCGGCCCTGATCGTGCACAGGTCGGGTGGGTTGGCCTGGCCTGCTCCCTCTAGCAATCCGGGCTGAGGGACCACCCCCGCCAAGTGCAGGAATTTCGTGCACTGGGCCTCTAGCCACTAAAATAATTCCCCAGCCTGCCTTCTCTGCAAGCCCCCTTTCCAAGCGAGGGAAAAGCATCCGGACCCTCCCAGAGAGCAGCGGCGCAGCCAGCATTTTCCGGCTGGACTAAATGAGCATCTTTCAACAACGTGAACCTCCGCAGGCTACAAATACCAGGGGACATTTCTGTTTCGCTTGCAAAGAGGCGGGGCTTGCCTGGAGGAGAGGAGGGTTCTGGGGTGAGCAGAATCTCATTTTTAAATCCCCCAACAACACTGGGCTCAATGAAATAAACTCCACGGGCATCCACACTGAACCCATACGTTGGTGCTAACAGGCTGGACTGGTTTTTTTCAGATTTTTAAAAAATATATTTCATTGATTTTTTTAATAGAGAGAAGGGAGAGGGATAGAGAGCTAGAAACATCTATGAGAGAGAAACATCGGTCAGCTGCCTCCTGCACACCCCCTACTGGGGATGTGCCCGCAACCAAGGTGCATGCCCTTGACCGGAATCGAACCTGGGACCCTTCAGTCCGCAGGCCGACACTCTATCCACTGAGCCACACCGGCCAGGGCTGGTTTTGCAGATTTTGCAAAACCCAGGGAGTAAGATAAATTCAACCAAAAGGAAAGCATGTGTGGGGGTGGGGGGTGTGGGGGGTGGGAGGGGGGTTCCCCTGGGGTGCTGGGATGGGAGCTCAGTGCAGGGCCTCAGCTGTTGGTGACATGGATGGAGGGGGCTCGGCAAAGGGGGAAGCTTAGCAACTGCGCCAGATGTGCTGGGGCCCCTCCCACTCGGGCTGCGTCTGGAGCCTGCACAGAGGGGTGGCTGTGTGAACACGCATTGCCCCCCCACACCCCTCCCACGCACCCCCCACCACCATCACGGCACTGGCACGCCCGCAGAGCACACTGCACCATCGCATGCCAGGTGCTGCTGGTCGGTGCGTGCGCTCTGCTTGGCAGCCGGGGGCCAGCGCACAGCCAGGCCGGGCTGAGTTCAGATGGCTTTTCCTGCAGCGCGGGGAGCGATCCCCCCTAAATGAAACGCCAGGTGCGACCCAGGTTTTCTCCTTCACGCTCCTCGGCGGTGGATACACAGAAACGCCCGCGCCAGTGCAAGATGATCCTTGCATAATTCATCCCGGGCCTGAGTTGTTTTTTTTCCAGATGTGCAGGCCCCCGGCCGGTTCCTGGAGACGTCCGTCCATGCAGCCGGCTCCGAATCCGGCTCCCGGGCCTTCCCCTGGCCCGGCCTGAGCTCCCCCGTGAGCTGCTGTCTGGACCCCCTGCTCTTTGGCTCGCGTTCGCTTTTTTATACTTTGATTTTTATCCGTCACAGCCGAAATGCAATGTACCTTTATAAAGTAAACGCTGCTTTTGTTCAATTTCTGGTTTCCTCTTACTCGTTCAAGACTGAGAAGAAACTTCAGAAGTTTTAAAAGGTTGTTGGGGTGTGTTTTTTTTTTGCCCCGACGGTGTGGCTCAGTGGTTGGGTGTCGACCTAGGAACCAGGAGGTCACGGTTCGGTTCCGGTCAGGGCACATGCGCCTGGGTTGCAGGCTTGATCCCCAGTAGGGGGCATGCAGGAGGCAGCCGATCAATGATCATGGTTTTCTTTCATCACTGATGTTTCTCTCGCTTTCCCTCTCCCTTCCTCTCTGAAAACTGTGTGTGTGTGTGTGTGTGTGTGTGTGTGTGTGTGTGTGTGTTATTTTTATTGTGAATGAGAGGAGCTGTGGAAACTGGTTTCCCCACCAGTATTTTTTTGCATGTATCGTGTGCCAGGCACAGCTAAGCATGTTGCACATGTCATTTACATGTAACCTTTCAGGAAGACAAACGTCAAATGCTTACTCAGTGCTGCTATTCAGCATTCTATCTCTCTCTCTGGTGAATGTACTTGGAAAGGTACACAAGGTTTTCTGGGGGCAGCGTGGGTTTCTATGCCTGCCCCTATGTTCCCAAGCTGTGTGTCTTCAGGAAGCTAGCCTACCTTCTCTGTGCTTTTCTCCTTGCCTATAACTTGAGAGCTGCTAGGGATGTCCTGAGGGTCAAAAGCATATGAACATGCTTAGAGCAGGCATGATAACTACCCTGTTTCCCCGAAAATAAGACAGCGTCTTATATTAATTTTTGCTCCCCAAAATGCGCTAGGTCTTATTTTCAGGGGATGTCTTATGTTTCCACGAGGTAGGTCTTATTTTCGGAGGATGCCTTATTTTCGTGGAAACACGGGGTATTTTGTGAACGTTCTCTATTGCTATTGTGTTCTACTGTAGTCAGCACGGGAAACTGTCATTTGTATCCTTATATTTACCCAGAAAGAAACCTTGACCCTTGGAGTGGTTTTTTATTTTTAAGTATACCTTGATTGATGTCAGAGAGGAAGGAAGAGGGAGAGAGAGATAGAAACACCAATGATGAGAGAGAACCATGGATCAGCTGCCTCCTGCACGCCCCGCACTGGGGATCAAGCCCGCAACCCGGGCATGTACCCTGACCGGGAATCGAACCGTGACCTCCTGGTTCATAGGTCAATGCTCAACCACTGAGCCACACCGGCTGGGCCTGCCTGCACCTTAACCATGATGCCCTGGTGCGTGAGTACGTCTTAGAGCAGCCCTTTGATGGAATGATGTTTACTTTGAATTTATATTGGTTCACACAGGCACTCCATCCATGCTTTTGTTCCGGCCCTCCGGTCCAGTGTAAGAACCCACTGCGGCCCTCGAGTCAAAAAGTTTGCCCACCCCTGGCTTACAGGCAATGATCTCTTCGTCTCCGGTACAGCTAACCCATCGCCTCCATTTTAACCTCGCCCTGGACCCAAAACTTCAAGGGGAGGCAGCTAGGAAGGCGGATGGGGTTAGGGATGGCATAACAAACTACCCAGAGCTGACATCTTGTTGAAAAGTGGGCCCTGGGGGGGGGGGGGGAAATTTTCGACAGAAATCTATAGTCTGGCATCCAAGTGGACGTATATCATTTTGCAATTAATCCGGAGGGTTGAGAAGAAACCTTCACTATCGATTCCAATTAGCTCTGGGGTCCAAATGAATCGTTTTCTTAACTTGAAAATGCCTCAAAGAATAGCGGGGGTGGGAGCAGGGTGGAGGGGAACGGTGCTACGAGCCCGTAGGGCTGAGGGAGGAGAGCAGCTCCGAAGATTCCTTTGTCTGATTCTGCAACTGCTTCTCTGAGCAACGCTATTCCTTCCGGAAGGACGTAGAGTCGGGATCGTAAGCCACGTTGCAGCCATAGATCCCTCTAGTTTTACTTCCTGTAGATCCTTAAGCCCGTGAGCCTCTTCCAGCAGCCTTTATTTATGCTTTCTGATGCATCCATCTCTCCTTCCGTCAACCCGTCAGCGACCTTTTCCAGTCCTTGGATGACAAGACGCTAAATGGGCCCAGACCCAGAAGATAATCAGATATCGACACGCTTGTCACTTGCAAATACTTAGCTCTGTTGAGGGAGAAATGGGGTTCCTTAGTATGTCTGCGACTGATTTTGTTGTTCGGCCTCAACCGAGGATATTTTTTCCATTGATTTTTAGAGAGAGGGGAAGAGAGAGGGAGAGGCAGAGAAACATCGGTGTGAGAGAGACACACTGATTGGTTGCCTCCTGCACATGCCCCGACCTGAGCCTGGGATGGAGCCTGCAACTGAGACACGTGCCCTTGACGGGAATCGAACCTGGGACCTTTCAGTCTGAGGTCTGACGCTCTAACCACTGAGCAAAACCTCCTAGGATTAGACTGCTCTCTTAATAGACCAGAAAACCGAAACCAAGAGGTTTTGTATATTCATACAGAAATATATGGCTTCCCCTTTTGAACTGGAGCAAGGGCCTGGCTCCTTTGGGCATGCGCTGCCGGTGGGTGGAGACAGGCTCCCAGGGGAGGCACCTAGAAGCTCGGGTGCCTATGTATGCAAATTAGCCCACCATTTTCGTTCGGGTTAATTTGCATACTCATTCCTGATTGGCTGACGGGCGTGTGGAAGGTATGGTCAATTTGCATATTTCTCTTTTTATTAGTGTAGATTATTTAACGTTGCTGACAGACGACCATGCTGGGGAGATCAGGGTCCACTTGTGGAACTAACGAGGGCAACTGACCAGGGCAAGTGAGACCCCTGGACTGAGTGACAGGCTAGGAGCAGGGCTGTCACCCCCTCTGTGGAACCCACCTGTATACGCACACATAGACCCCTCTCTACAGTGACACAACATCGTTTACTGGTTCACATCATCGGAAAAAAAAGCAGTAAAAGTAATCGAAGAGCTGCTATTAGGTGCGTTTTCTCAAAAAGGAGCAGACACTGGCACAATTACTTGAACGCTCGCACATACCTGGGCTGACAATTTAGCTGCGAGTAAACCCCAGGAAACTGGAAACGTACTTGTCTTGATTTTCAATGGGGTGCATTTGAGGACATTACCGTTAGCGCGCTGGGCTGAGACAGAAAAATGTTCCCGGCAGCACAAGTGAAGAGAAGCGTGTGATTGTGTGCTGAAAGTTATATGCCATGTCTCTGAGATACGCATCATATTTTTGCTGGAAGGGACGCAGGGCAATCATTTCATACAGGAGGGAAAAAATGATACTCTGTTTTCTAGTATCACTAAATCCTTCGTGTGCCATGATCAAGAAGACAAACAAAAAAATACTTTGCCCTCCGAGAAAGCTAAGATTTAAACCAAAAACAATACAGTCGCCCCATTTCTGCTCCCCGAAATAAACCCTCGAATATTTCCCATTAACCCAGACTCAATCATCACGTAAATCAATTGCTCTTTTCCAACTATGAACAGGCTAATATCAATGTAATAACCTTGGGAATTTCACTTTTTTTTTCATTACATACTTGTGGTTTTTATTTGGTGATAGAAGATTTCAGTTTTTCCAGCATTCTACTCATGGACACACACTGGAAATGGACTTTTAAAAATATATATAATTGATTTTTTACAGAGAGGAAGGGAGAGAAATAAAGAGCTAAAAACATTGATGAGAGAGAGACATCGACCAGCTGCCTTCTTCACACCCCCAAATGGGGATGTGCCCTCAACCAAGGTACATGCCCTTAACCGGAATCGAACCTGGGACCCTTCAGTCCACAGACTGATGCTCTACCCAGTGAGCCAAACTGGTTTTGGCAAAATGGACTTTCTTAATATTTCTAACTGGGAGTCTTCCTTGTCCAGTGATTCCTGGAAGTTCCAGTGAGATGAAGTCTATATGAGTCCAGTGGGTCATAATTTATCCTCTTCCCCATCAGAATATAACGGGATAAGTGTGATGTATACATATAGGCAAGCACAAACATTATTTCCATCCGACAGGCATGCTCGCTGTTAAGGAGCGAAAAGGAGGTTTCGTGTGTAGAAATGATGTCTACCAAGTACTCACAGGGATATAGACGTGGACATCACAGAAAGGCAACACCCACGCTTGCAGACTTAAGGGTCCTGGGTTCGATTCCCGTCAAGGGCATGTATCTTGGTTGCGGGCACATCCCCAGTAGGGGGTGTACAAGAGGCAGCTGATTGATGTTTCTCTCCCATCGATGTTTCTAACTCTCTATCCCTCTCTCTTCTTCTCTGTAAAAAACCAATAAAATATATTTATTAAAAATAAAAATAAAATTAATACAAATAAATTATGCAGTTGATTGTCAGTGTTAGCACTTAAACATCTTGACTGTTTCATTAATAATGTTCAAGATGTTGCCTTTTCATGCATACCTACAGAAATGTCAATATCTTTGTCAAAAAAGCTATAGCTACCCGTATGCAGATTCAGTTGCGGTGACTGTTACTTAAGAAACAATTATCTTTTGAAATACTAGTTTTCATCAAAACCACATGTGTGAATTTGCAAGCCATTCCTTCCTACCGTGTCCAGCAACTGCCGCTGGAGGTTTATCCCTGACACATACGAAGCCACGCATATAGCACGCGTATAGACACACAAATCACAGTCACGGGGAAGCCAATTCAACCCTGAATTTTGATTCTCTGGGGAGCCGGCTTTGTTGTTGGAGTCCATATTGGGTTAAAGGTCACGCGAGTGATGGGATTGAGTAATAAATATTAACTCAATTTCCTGGTTGCCCCTCTTGTGCTAAAGACCTGTTGATGACTGGTCCACACAATGGCACCTTGAGCTCTTTTAATATTTCAGCGAGGCCTGGTCGCTGTTCGCTCATCCACGCCAACACGCACGGCCCCTTTAAGAGGATCCAGATGCGGGGTGCTTCTTGGGGTGTCTCGAGGCTTTAGAAGGGGCAACTAATTTCCTCCCAGCACGAGGCCAAACGCCACGGAATGCCAGGGACCTGGCTGGAAGGCGGCTGCGTCCACACGTGTGGTGAAATATGACTTTAATAAAAAGCATGACAGCGTGGCAGCGATGGTCAGGATGTGGACCACGTGGTGTGTGGGCCGTTCCGATTCCACGTGGCCCCGGGCCGTGGCCTGGTGGGCGTGAGCCGGCTCGCCGAGAAGCAGGGGCGGGTGGGGAGCGAGCGTGTGGTGTCCTCGTTTACCACCGGCACTTGGAGTTTTCTCAAGCTCCCCTAAGTGGGTTCTTAAAGATGCAAATTAAGCCTCAAGATGAAATGTGAGCAGAGCCCCAGGGACGCGCGGAGAAGGCAGATTGAAATATCGCATGTGGCTTGTAGATGCCTCACGCTGATTAATTAACAGCAGAGAAATAAAACCCGGTGGCAGGCACAAATGTGCTGCCGCTTTAATACACACGGGCATTTTTTTAAAAAGAGGAATCTATGCTCCTAATTGATAGGATTTTTTAAAAAAAATTGTTACTTGTATTCCTTTTTAAAAAAATTGTTTTCCTTTTATTTTTTAAATCTATTTTTATTGATTTGAGAGAGAGAGAGAGAGAGAGAGATCAATGATGAGAGAGAATCATGGATCGGCTGCCTCCCGCATGACCCACACTGGGGATGGAGCCCACAACCTGGGCATGTGCCCTGACCGGAAATTAAACTGTGACTCCTGGTTCATAGGTCAACGCTCACCACTGAGCCATTCGGGCTGGGCTTCCACAAAATACCACGGCCTGGGCGAGTCTATGTTGAAGAAGTGGCGTTAGAAGAAGTTTACATTTAAAAGATGTGGCTCTCTAAAGAAATTTCAATCGTCGTCCTGTTGGTATTTGGCTCTGTTGAGTATGACTTTGCCGACCACTGGGCTAGACATTACGTGAGGCGTTTGTACAAGAGTTTCCTCATTTCATCTTTGGAAATATTCTTTTCTCCATCTCATTGGATAAAAAAGAAGGGAGACTCAAAGAGATCTTGGCAATAACGGGCCGGATCAGAATCCAAACCCGGATGTTCTGCCTCCTGCTAAGAGAGACGGATGGAATGAGGTTGGGTGTATACAGAAAACTTCAGTATTTCTACGTGTACTTCCTGGGAGACATTCCTCCTCTACATGGTAAATACCACGAGGTCCAGCACCCACAGAATATGTGTCCCCGATGTTCTCTCTGCCCCGGGGGGATGCTGAATAAGGTTCTCGTGATATTATGGCCTTCCGGAAATGACTACAGATAAATCTTCCAATGCATGAGTCAGATTCCAATCATTACTCAACACGCACACACAATGCACGTCCACTCGGATCCTGCGAGCCGAGCCTTGGCCGGGCTTCCCCGAGCTGGCCTGCCTGCGGGGCGCATACCTGTCTGGGGAGCAGAAGGGGCTGGGTGTGTCCATTTCGAGGGCAGGTTTAGCGACGCAGGGGGGATAATGATTGAGTTACAGCGCTGGATACCGGTAATGGGAGCCCCCTTGCTCTTTTGACGTGGATTTCGGACCACAAAAAAGCAGCCTTCTTAAAATCAGAAGGTCCTGCTGAGTCTGTCCTTCTGCTCCGTGATGAAATCCATTCTCTGCCGGGGGGGATACATTATGGCCCAGGGAGTAAATGGTTGATGCTAGAACACGCTGTCTCGTAGCGGGCACGCGGCCTTTCTCGGCTTAATTAAATATCTCCTTGGAGGGATTACCGCCAAGCAGTGGCTGAGGCCTGAAATCCTACCCCCTGGCTTTGGCATGCTCCCTGCACCTGAGTGGCCCGCTTGGAACGCCCAGAGAAAGAGGCCGTTGTTGAGAAACGAGGTTGCGTTACCTGCCCATCCAGTGGTGGTGGTGGGGTGATGTTGGGGTGGGGGTGGGGGTGGGGGTGATCCTGCTGGAAATCTCCAGCTGAGCGAGGTTCTGGGATCCTCACAAAGGAGCGGGGTGAGGAGGGTGAAGGCGCGATGACTTTGCGAAGCGATCCCTGCCCTGAACGCCGATACGAAGCAAAATCCCCTCTGAACTGAATGAAGAGAGAAACTCAGGAGTATGGGAGAGGGTGGGGTTTCTATCTCAGCCACCTTTAGCTCTTCGGAACCATGCACAGTCTCCCCCAGACAATGGCCTTGTACTGCAGAGCCTTGTATATGCATCAGTTTGCTCTTATCTATACGAATAAAAGGGTAATATGCTAATTAGACCAGGAGACTGGACGTCTTCCGGCCCTCCGACTTCCTTCTGAACAGTTAGGGGACTATCAGGCCGGCAGGGAGGCAGTTAGGTGGCCATCAGAGAGCTCAGTGTATATGTATGCATATGTATATATATGCATATATATATTTAAAATTTATATGATATAGCCGAAACCAGTTTGGCTCAGTGGATAGAGCATCAGCCTGTGGACTGAAAGGTCCCGGGTTTGATTCCGGTCAAGGGCACATCCCCGGTAGGGAATGTATAAGAGGCAGCTGATGGATGATTCTCTCTCATCTGTAAAATATCAATAAAATACATTTTTTTAAAAAAATCACAGAATAAATAGGTAAGCACAGAAGCATATGTAACTTAGACCTAAGACAGGAGCTGGAAACTGAGCAGGGTGGAAGGCTGACTAATGTCCCCTCAAAACATTAAGTTCAAGCTTCTGGAATCTGTAGATGTTACTGTATTTGGGAAAAGGATCTTTGCAAATGTGATGAAAGATATTAAGACGGGGAGAGTATCCTGGATATATACCCTTTTTAAAAAATATATATTTTTATTGATTTTTATACAGAGGAAGAGAGAGGGATAGAGAGTTAGAAACATCGATGAGAGAGAAACATCGATCAGCTGCCTCTTGCACACTCCCTACTGGGGATGTGCCCGCCACCAAGGTACATGCCTTTAACCGGAATCGAACCTGGGACCTTTCAGTCTGCAGGCTGACGCTCTATCCACTGAGCCAAACCGGTTTCGGCTGGATATATATACCTTTTACCATATCCTCATAATGAGCGGTAAGGCCACTGTTACAGACCAAACAATAGGAAATCGAATAGATTTCCGTTAGAGCAAATCTTGCATTCCTCTCCAAGGAGAGTATTTAGTTGGGAGTCATCTGACAGCTATGTGCGGGCATACACTTTCTCCGAAGTGATGGATTTCCAGGGCCAACCTGTGCGCGATAAAACCCCGCCGTATAATTTAATAACCCAGAAGAATGGTTTGACCATCCCTGGATTTATGGACTCCGCGTGGTCAGGAGCAGACATGACTCAGGCTTTGCTAATGATGGATGGGTTCGAAGGCATGAACAGTAACCATTCATCTAAAGGCCAGAGCCTCCTCCAGCCATTCCATCTCTGGGTCGGGATGTCCACAGACTATTGCAAAAGTCTCTCAACACCTATTAGACGTGGAAACACGATAAGGTGCGAGGACCGCGGCTGAGGAGAAAGGAGGTCTCATAGCTTCCTGCCCTTCGCCAGCAGAGGTCTGGCGCTATGACGTAATCCTGGGCACACACTGGCTTCTTAAGGCTTCTCGTGTTTGTAGGTCCCGCTCTGTGGACGGCCAAGGGCACAGGGTATGGGAACAGCTTTCACTGCAGGAGCGGGGTTCAAAGTTCAAGGTGTACCCAGCATGCAAATGGGGCTTTGGGCAAGAACAGCGTGCCGTGCGCAATAGCACCTGAGAGCTACAGATTCGGGAAGGCTGTGCTTCAGGCCTGGAAAGAGTCAGTTCTATTCTTTTTAATATATATATATATCATATATATATTATATGATATATATATGATATATATATCATAAATATATATATATCATATATATATTATTGATATTTTACAGAGAGGAAGGGAGAGAGATGGAGAGCTAGAAACATCGATGAGAGAGAAACATCGACCAGCTGCCTCTTGCACACCCGCTACCGAGGATGTGCCCGCAACCAAGGTACATGCCTTTGACCAGAATCGAACCCGGGACCTTTCAGTCCGCAGACCGACGCTCTATCCACTGAGCTAAACCGGCTAGGGCAAGTCTGTTACTTTTAAATGGAAAACCAGAAACAAAGGTCAGCATTCAAAAAGGCAGTAGGGGGAACTGTTTCTGCTCTGACCAGCTCACCTTGAAAGTGCTTATTGGGGATTTTGAGACAGAAATGCCAGGCAATCTCTGACATAGATTGAGTTACTTTTGTCAATAAATTTCAGTTCAGGAAGGAATTTTCCTCGGGGCTTTTTGGCAAGAATCTTGCATACTTTTCACCTTTCCCCGGAGTCCTGGACAGGTCTCTCTCCTGCATTTGCTCCTATCTACCAATTTCTCATATTTGACAGAGATGCCACCCAGACGAGAATGCAGCTGCTTCCAACCCAACCTGCTCCAAGCCATCTAAAAGGTCCCTTTTAAATCACAGAGAGATGTCTGGGAAACTTAAGAAGAATTCAAATTAATGTCCTACGAGGGAATCATCCAGATAGAAATTTCAAGAGCTGCGGTGATGTGTCAATCATATGTAATTCTTCATTTTAAAATATATTTTTATTGATTTCAGAGAGGAAGGGAGAGGGAGATAGAAACATCAATGATGAGAGAGAATCATGGATCGGCTGCCTCCTGCACGCCCCACACTGGGGATCGGCCTGCAACCCGGGCATGTGCCCTAACCGGGAATCGAACCGTGACCTCCTGGTTCATGGGTCAACGTTCAACCACTGAGCCACACGGGCCAGGCAGTCTTCTAAATTTTTAACATAGGTAATCAGCAGCTTAACTTTCTCACCTTCTCTTCTATGTTAGAGCAAAATGAAGAGCAGTATTACAGAATACCTGAGACCTAAGCTTCCTGGTGCAGTGGATTCTAACGGGCACATTTCCCCGTTTTTCTCATCTTGTTTCCAAATCATAGAGGTGAAAGTAGCTCCCACGGTTCCGAGCTCTCAGTAGATGCTTCATTTCCTTTTTATAAGTCTCTTTATTGCCGAAACCTGTGTGGCTCAGTGGATAGAGCATCAGCCTGCAGACTGGAAGGTCCCGGGTTCGATTCCGGTCAAGGGCATGTACCTTGGTTGCGGGCACATCCCCAATAGGGGGTGTGCGAGAGGCAGCTGATCGATGATTCTCTCATCGATGTTTCTAACTCTCTCTTCCTCTCTGTAAATAATCAAGAAAAAAAAAATATATATATATATATATTTTAAAAAGTGTCTTTATTGATTGAATTGTGAAAGAGAGAGAGAATCCACTTATTTTTCCGTTTGTTGATTGATTATTGTATGTGCCCTGACCGGGGATCAAACCTGCAACCTTGGCATATAGGGATGATGCCCTAACCACCGAGCTACCCAGCCAGGGGGCATTAGTCCTTCTCTTAACCCTCAATGACTGGTCTCCCAACAACAACAAAGTAAGAGACTTTTTCTTCTGCAGCAATGAAGCGCACAGCAAGCCCACTTTCTAATTCTACTTGTAGCCTTGTCTCCACAAGCATAAAAAATAAAGGGGAGGGGGGGGAACACCAGCATTGGGATGAGAGAAATGATCCAGCCCCGGGCAACTCCATGCACATTTCCTTGTACTTGGGAAAACAGCGCCGATGCCACCGTTGGAAATGTCTGCAATGCTTTCCCTACTGAGCATGAGAAACGCAGGTGAGGATATATTATTTTAATATTCGCTATATTTCTACTTCATCGCCAAATGTTGCTCTCTTTTAACGCGAGATGCCACGAACTGACAAGATTTTAATGGGAGAGCCACGCATAAATGTATTATTAATCTGAGACCTTCGGTCTAGATATAAGGTTAAGTGCAGGCCACCTTCTGATTAGTTAGGCTGTTACTGTTCAACATCGTAATCCATTCATCTGTCGCCCGGGAAAAAGAACGGGTTTTAATTGGCCATTTTCTACTCTGTGTTTTATCTTTTACCATTCGAGGTGAAAAAGAGGGCGCCTACATATTCTACACCTTTTATATTTATAATTCATGTTTAGAATTAGCTTCTTTTAGATTGTCTACACATTCCAACCCTATGGTCTATGAATGACATTTTATTTCACAAATGATCAGAGTTACTAAGGGAATTATTCACGCTTGCTAGATATAACTCTGACAGACAAAATCCAATTCTGTTTTACAGTCATCAACAGTAAGTTGGAAAAAAAATATGCTCTTTCAATTTAGAGTACAATCTATAGTGGCATCCAAAATATCAAGTAAATATGTGTTTTCTAACCCTGACATTATTTCAGCTTTGATTCATGCCTTATTTGGAGTTTATTTGTTAATTTACAACATTTAGTATTTTCTTTTTATTCTTTTTAAAAAAATATATTTTATTGATATTTTACAGAGAGGAAGGGAGAGAGATAGAGAGCTAGAAACGTCAATGAGAGAGAAACATGGACCAGCCGCCTCTTGCACACCCTCTACCGGGGATGTGCCCGCAACCAAGGTACATGCCCTCGGCCGGAATCGAACCCGGGACCCTTCAATCTGCAGGCTGACGCGCTATCCACTGAGCCAAACCGGCCAGGTTTGCACATGCGTGTTTAGACATCTGAATAGCTTACCTCTCCTATCAGGCCAGCAGCTCTGGAAATGGGAGACATAGACCCCATTTAGACAGGGGCTCAGGAACACCACCTGGGTACAGCTGATCCGTGGCCGATCGCCACTGCCGCTATACTGCCCCCTAGCGTCACAGCACCGCAGGTCAGCCAGGCCTGCTGCTGGGGGAATGGATTCTGCAGGTTGCACCTGAGATCTATGAGACCTCTTCCTCTCCAACTCTTAGCCGAGTTAGGACCTGTTTGCTACCCCCGAGAGAGAGAAGAAAGGAGGAAAGAGACCACAGTTCACGGGTTTCTTCATTAGACTTTCGATGGAGGGGGAGGCAAATGCTGAAAGAGCAAAGTTGACCTCTGCTTGGCCGACGCTGGGAGGACACGCGTTCATCCCACAGGGTCCAACCTACTGCTTCCCCTTTAAGTTACCAGTGGCACCGGAAATAATCATCGTAATCAAGACCTCTGCAGGGTTAAATGTTATCAAATATGGACACGAAAGATATCCAGCACAATCAGCCTGTCTTCTTCATCCTTTTTTTTAAGCAAATCACATTTACTTTTCATTTTTTTAAATGTTTTTATTTATTTCAAAGAGAGGAAGGGAGAAGGAGAGAGAGAGAAACATCGATGGTGAGGATCGTGGATTGGCTGCCTCTTGCACGCCCCCTACTGGGGGTCGAGCCCAAAAGCCTGGCATGTGCCCAGAGAGGAATGGAACCCTGACCTCCTGGTTCATGGGTTTATACTCACTGAGCCACACCGGGTGGGCTCTTCTTACTCTTTTTTTTAAAAAAAAAATCTGTTTATTTTGCTTTCATAATAACAGCATGAGGCCCAAAAGCTTGGAAAAAGTCTGAAGCTGCACATCTGGACATAAATCAGCTAGATAACTGAGGTTTTAAAAAAAAATGGACTTTGGACCTGGCCAAATCAATCAACAACTGAGCCTCAAGGTATGCCTTGGAATCACTTGCCGGGGTAATTCTTGCAAAAACAACAAAATCTAAACAGATTGCGAGGAAGTTAATGAGTCCAAAGTGGGCATATTCATGTACCGCAGAGCCAATCAAAACAAAACAAAAAAAAATATGAAATAAAATAAAGGCAAGAACTCCAGCTCCCACACAGAACAACATCTCAGGATTCTGGGTATCGCTCCCCTATTTTCCTCACTTTAAAAAACTGGCCTTGTTGCCCAAACCAGTTTGGCTCAGTGGATAGAGAGTCGGCCTGCGGACTGAAGGGTCCCGGGTTCGATTCCGGTCAGGGACATGTACCTTGGTTGCGGGCACATCCCCAGTAGGGGGTGTGCAAGAGGCAGCTGATCCATGATTCTCTCATTGATGTTTCTCTCTATCCCTCTCTCTTCCTCTCTGTAAAAAATCAATAACATATATATTTAAAAAAAAAAAAAAAACACTGGCCTTGTAGGGTCTATCCTGTTTCAGACCTCCTTGGACTTGGCCTCGCATTTCCTGCCATAAACCTGGTTCATTTGCTTGAAGACCAAGGTTAGTGTCCTCAGCGTGGGCTCATGGTGCACCTTCGATGTAGCCTCTTCGCATCTTCTAGACGTCCCGGGCTACATCTCCTAACTACCCATCTGACCTAGCGCCTTCCAACCCCGGAATCCCCGGGGGATCACCTCCTATATCCATGTGCCCTGATCAAGCCCCATTCCAGCCTTTAGTCCAGCCGTGGGCAAACTACGGCCCGCGGGCTGGATCCGGCCCATGCAGCTGTTCTATCTGGCCCGCGGAGCCGAAAGAGCGGAGGGTTCTCTGGCTCTCCCCTCCGCTCCTTCCCCAGCAGCCCAAGAGGAGAGTGCCAGCGTGGCCAGGCTGCTTTTGTTCCGGCCCTCCGGTCCAGTGTAAGAACCCATGGTGGCCCTCGAGTCAAAAAGTTTGCCCACCCCTGCCCTAAGACCATCTCACACAGTGCTCATTCCGCAGCCCCTGCCTCAAATCCCACGCGCACAGCAAACAGGAATTCTGTTGCGTGGTCAGCTCCGAGGAAGGCAATGTGAACTTGCAGAGCCGCTTAGAGAAGCAGATCTACCTGGGGGACCTGGGGTGGGGCAGGGTCGCCTGGCCTCTGAGGCCACCAGACATCCCGATTTTGGCAGGACGGTCCCGATTTCTAACCATGTGTCCCGCGTCCTGTCTTTCCAAAAATCGGGACTTTAAAAAAAAAAAACGCCACTGGATGCAGGACAAGTTGTTAAGAATTGGGACTACCAGGGGGCCGTGTGTCCCGGGAGAGCCGTGTGCCCCGGGAGAGCCATGTGTCCCGGGAGAGCCGTGTGCCCCGGGGAAGCAGTGGGACCCGGGGGGAGGGGCGGTATGAACCAGAGGAGGAGCGGACTCTATTCGTGTGGTCCTGAGATAGTCACCATAAAACAAGCAGACTGCCAAATGAGGAGTGGATTCTATTCATGTGGTCCTGAGATGGTCACCATAAAACAAGCAGACTGTCCAATGACAGCGGGGAGGGGAAGGAGACCTGGGGGGAGATAAGAGAACAACCGAAGGACTGGTATGCATGCATCTAAGTACAACCAACGAACACAGAACTCTGGGGAGGGAGGGCATGAATGGGAGGTGGGGGGGTGGGGGCAATGGTAAGCTATGTACACATATAATACCTTAATACATTTTTTTTTTTAAATCGGGACTGTCCCGCCAAAAGCGGGACGCCTGGTCACCTTACCGGCTTCCCATGCAGCTCCCCAGGCTCACAAACTCTGGCTCCACCCTCACCCCACGGGCCCCGGCTCAGAGCGCTCCCCCCCACCACCATTAAGCAGCAAATCCAGGCGCAGACGGACACTTCCTGTTCAGAGGGGACCGCTGCACCTGCACAAACGTGCGGGGTTAGGCCGATGAAAACCCTCCCCGACCTGACACAGGCCGGAGACAAATGGAAGCTGGGTTTTCCGGCTGCTGGCCCGTGTCCCCCTGCCCCCCGCTCCCTAAGCCCCATCACGTAACGGTCCCGACAGGGGCCCAGCGCCGGGGCAGGAAAGGGACCTGCTCGCATCTCTCTCGCTGCCTCCACCCCCAGTTCCTTCTGCACCTGGGATCTCCCTGGGGGCCCCTCCGTCGGAGGCTGACTAAGCCCGACCTTGGCTTGGTTTATGGGGGTGATGAAGTCACGGCCCCAGGTGGCGGGGCCAGGTGCGCCCCCCCCCCCCCGGGCCCCGCGGAGCCGCCTCGTTATTCCTGCAATCTGTCACCGGCCGCCTCCCGCTTGGGGTTGTGCTCCCCACCTAATGAATGGCGCTCTCTCTCACGAAGACGAATCTCGCCCCGTGCCAATCCAATTAACTCTATAAAATGAGCCCGGAGGTTTTGCGAGAAATGGGCTGCGAGGTAGTTTTTCTTTCTTTCTTTTTCTTTTTTCTTTTTTTTCCCATTGTGAGTGCTTGGGCCCAGGACTAATTACGATTGGGGGGGGGGGGGAGGCGAGGGAGTCGGTGGTAAGATCAGCGAGATGTCAGAAGGGCCCCGCGTTTCGTTCCAGTTCTGTTACGTGATCTGGAGTGGTGTGTCCTCGGCCAGAATCACGAGCTGTCAAATCGTTGTGTTTGGCAGCCTCGTCTTGGTTGGATTTCAGGGCAGCTGCCTCTGATTTTCGGATCTGATCAATACCCTGTTCTTTCAGGGGGCTTCTGCAGAGACCGCCTCTCACAGACTAGTATTTGCACTCTCGTCTAATTCCGGAATTAGCAGGCATTTCATGAAAAGAGCTGAAAAGTCAATCTTTCTGGCTCCTGGGGCCTGATGGTCGCCGTGGAAACCACTGACCTCTGCCCCTGCAGTTCGAAAGCAGAGAGAGAACGCTGAAACCGACGGGGCGTGTGTGTCCCAATAAAACTTTATTTACAAAAACAGGAGGTGGGCTGGATCTGGGCTGTAGGTTTGTCGGTTTGTCAACTGCTGGCCTAACTTGTTCTTGGAAGTTCCAACTCAAGCTTTATAAATTTCTTTAAAAAAATATATATATATATATATTATTGATATTTTACAGAGAGGAAGGGAGAGAGATAGAGCTAGAAACGTCGACGAGAGAGAAACATCGACCAGCTGCCTCTTGCACACCTCCTACCGGGGATGTGCCCGCAGCCAATGTACAAGCCCTTGACCGGGATCGAACCTGGGACCTCTCAGTCTGCAGACCGACGCTCTACCACTGAGCCAAACCGGTTTCGGCAAGCTTTATAAATTTCTATACAGAAGTGTTGTTTCCCATTATATAAGCACGTTACAAGTGCAGGAAATGGCACCGTTTCTCCTACATCAGAATAAATGATATATTTGGATAAACCGATCAATCATTTTTTTAAAAAAATATATTTTATTGATTTTTTACAGAGAGGAAGAGAGAGGGATAGAGGGTTAGAAACATCGATGAGAGAGAATCATTGATTTCAGAGAGGAAGGGAGAGGGAGGGAGAGACAGAAACATCAGTGATGAGAGGGGATCCGTAGCCCGCCACCCGGCGGTGCCCTGACCAGGAATCGAACCCGGACCTCCTGACTCACAGGTCTTTGCTCAACCACTGAGCCACCCCAGCCGGGCTGGGCGTAGGACAGAGGGAAGTAAGAATGGCAAAGACATGAACAGAAGGTTCTCGGGTTAATGCCGGCGTATTGGACCTGGAGGGTGACCGCTAGACCAAGCATCTTCATTTGGAAGAAAAATGGACCACAGGGGTCACGCCGACATCCGAGAGCGTAAGGTCAAGTTCATTGTCAATGGCTGCGTCTCAGGAGCCGCCATGTGCCCCTGGGCTGAGGGTTCCCCGTTATGTGGCTGTGTGTTTAGTGTGAGGAGAAGTTTTCCTTTGTCATATCTGGACTTTTCTCTTATTCTCCGCCCTGGGCCATCGCACAGTTATATAATGATGGTTTCTGACACCAAGAAAACACGCCACATTCGACCAGAACACAAACTTCATCTGGACAAGGGTTTCAAGAAAAACAGCCAGAGGAAAACCGTGCCAGGGCCTCGAAATTTTGCGGCTGCGATGCGAAATGCAAAAAAAAAAAAAAAAGGACCGAAAACCAAAGCAGAAATAAATGTCTGAGGTTCCACTCATATTTTTTCTCCCTCTTGCTGTTCATTAAGGCAATGAGGACATTGACCTTAAGCGCGTACCATTCCTTTCGCCGGGGAAAGAAATAATAACCAGCCCTCAAGATCGCCACCGAATGAACAAAATATGCATTGACGATGCATGCAATTACCCCCACGCTTTGTTATTTTACAAAACGGAATTCTTTCCCGCTGAAGTCCGGTGCTGGGTAATTAAATGCAGGCCGGGCTTAATTTTGTCAGGAGAGCAAGTAACAGAGGCGATGGAAAGTGTTATGGCTCCGCGGTCATGAATATTCCACTGGTGTTGGGATAGATTAACATGGGAAGAGCACAGAAGTTGGGATTATATGCATCTATTCAAATCCCACGTGACGAATGGGGAGAAGAGTGATATAAATGTCTAATACCAGCCAATCAGCCAGAAAAAAAAATCCTCACCCGGCTGGTGTGGCTCAGTGGTGTTGACCTACAAACCTTGAGGTCACTGTTCGGTTCATGGTCAGAGCTCATGCCCAAGTGGCAGGCTCAGTCACCAGTAGGGGGCGTGCAGGAGGCAGCCAATTGGTGATTCTCTCTCATCACGGATGTTTCTCTCACCCTTTCCCTTCCTCTCTCTGAAATCAATACAAATATATATATATATATATATATATATATATATATATATATATATATATATATAAAATCTATTTTATTGATTTTTTACAGAGAGGAAGAGAGAGGGATAGAGAGTTAGAAACATCGACCAGCTGCCTCCTGCACACCCCCCACTGGGGATGTGCCCGCAACCAAGTTACATGCCCTTGACCGCAATCGAACCCGGGACCTCTCAAGTCCACAGACCGACGCTCTATCCACTGAGCCACACCGGTTTCGGCGCTGCTTCGCCATTTCTGTTGCATCTCTCCCAACTGCTTTAGGTGCAATCAAGGGGTGAAAGAGAAATGTCCCAAATCGCAGTTGAGAGAGCAACTTCTGTCTGCCCTCTCGCCCCTCAATGGTCGGGTCAGGGACTCAAACCCTGAATTGTGGGGAAAGAGGAGGCAGAAAACAGCAATTTTAATGGGGGTCCCCGGAGAGGGGGGAGATGATGGGGGAGGAGGGTACAGCCCCGTGAAGACCCGGCCCACCTCCCCTGTGGTGACAGATGTCTTCCCAGGAATACGATGGCCCATCATTACGGGGAAATAAGAGCAGATCTGCTGGTAATTCACCTAAGACTTTGAAAGGGTTTGACAACCACCATCGTTTCTACCCATCCAAGCCTCAGGATGCGACCACAGACGGCACGGAAAATGGGAATATTGGCGCCAAACGTTTCTTTCAAATTAGGCATCACGCGTTTTAATGTCACGATTGGATACAGGGAAATCCTTTGTCCCATGTCTGTGGGACTACAGCAGCGAGCAGACGCTCCCCGCGTGACAAAACCAGGAGGAATGCCAGAACCCGGTAATAATTTCAAAAAGCGGAGGTGTGGGAGGAGGAAAATTGCCTGGAGTTTCCTGTAAGTCCGCCCCCGGGCGCGCAGATGGGAATTGGCTTCCAGCGCTGGCTTTGCCGGCTCCCGCTCCTGCCTGCGCACCAGGAGCCCACGGCCCCGAAAGCCAGCCAGCCCGGTCCCCGGGGGTCCCCATCCCCACGCACCTATGAGGGTCCCGTCAGCACCCGGGACCCGCACTGCCGATGGTATCTGCCAGGCACCGCGGCTCCTGCCATCCACGGGACGCTGCCAACCCGGCGTGCCTATACCCTTGCCACGCCTGCCACGACTGCGCCCACGCCTGTCCTCTTGGTATTCTGGTACGGCAATACGGGCTTCCCCCGACTTACCTATGTGTGATGGAAAAGCAGCGCCAGCTTTTATTTTACTTTCTTTTTAGCCGCACCTGAGGATATTTTTTCCATTGACTTTTTTAGAGAGAATAGAGGGAGGGGGAGAGGAAGAGAGAGAGAGAGAGAGAGAGAGAGAGAGAGAGAGAGAGAGAGAATGAGATAAGTATATATATATATATATATATATATATAGAGAGAGAGAGAGAGAGAGAGAGAGAGAGAGGTAGACATATATAGATATGTATATATATAGAGAGAATGAGAGAGAGATAAGTAGATATATATATATATAGAGAGAGAGAGAGGTAGACATA